>MJUU01058147.1:226063-245250 GCA_002080025.1 Modiolus philippinarum
AAAACAACGACGCTAGACAGACAATAAGCACAGAAACAGAAATCACAACATTCAAAACAAAGCACTCACAGTGTGAACTCCAGTGAAACTGAGAGTGACATCAGGTGCTCCGGAAGGGTAAGCATGTCCTGCTCTGTTAACAGCACCCGTCAACGAAATGAACAATCTTTGTAAAGGACTTTCCATATGTCATTACTGTAAAGTTTGGTTCAATTTGCTTCAATGCTTTCAGAGGAGTTGATGAAAATGACGTTTTTCCCATAGGGTCCAATGTTAAATATAAGTTCTGCGCGGGGGGGGGGGGGGCATGTTGTTAGTCCGATCGGAATGAAATGACCAATCTTTGTTAAGGACTCTCCATACATCATTCCTGTAAAGTTTGGTTGAATTTACTTCAGTGGTTTCAGAGGAGAAGATGAAAATGGGATTTTCCCCATAGGTCCAATATTTAACTAATTTCGGTGCTGTCGGCCATGTTTTTATCGGATCGGAATGAAATGAGCATTCTTTGTTAAGGACCTTTAGTACATAATTCCTGTAAAGTTGGGTTGAACTTGCTTCAGCGATTTCAGAGGAGTAGATGAAAATGTGATTTCCCATAGGGTCCAATGTTAAACTATGTTCCGTGCTATCGGCCATGTTTTTTATCGGATCGGAAGGAAATTGGCAATCTTTGTTAAGGACTTTTAGTACATTGTTCGTACAAAGTTTGGTTGCATTTGCTTCAGCGGTTTCAGAGGAGCAGTTGAAAATTTGATTTTTTTCCATGGGGTCCAATGGTTAAAACCCAAGTTCCGCTCTGGCGGTCATGTTTTTTATCGGATCGAAACGAAATCACCAATCTATGTAAAGGACCTTTCATAATTCATTCCTGTAAAGATTGGTTGAATTTGCCTCTTTCGTTTCAGAGGAGAAGATGAAAATGTGAAAAGTTAACGGACGGACGGCGGACGCCAAATAATGGCAATAGCTCACATTGACCCTTTTGGTCAGGTGAGCTGAAAATTATCTTGTTAGGACTTTACAATATCTTGTAGATTGAAATGAGTATTATTTTCATAATCTAACGTTTCATTGCAAAGAAAAGTATCTCGGATCGGATATTACCCATTTAATAAAAAATTATTGTGATATGATTAAAAGTCACTGTTAATTTAATTTTTGCAACTTATGTCTCTTCAGTTACTATCAATTACGTTATTGAAAATGGCGGAAACCCATTCTAAAACGATCACAAATCACATAACAAGTAATGTGAATAACAAAAATAACCTCAAATCAATGGACTTTAACAAAATCGGGTAATAAATAAAATGGATATAGAATGAAATGAGATAAAACTCTAATAGATTCACGCAAAATAAAACTTTAAATCTTTTACTGTTATGTTAATATTGTTGGTTATCACTAGTTTGTTTGTTTTTGTTTATGTTTTGTTTTGTGTGTGTGTGTGTGTNTTGTTTTTTTTTTTTTTTTTTTTTTTTTTTTTTTTGTTGTTTTTTTGTTGTTGTTTTTTTTGTAATTACTTATACAGTAAAGATAATCATTGTTGAATGCCTTGGTGTAAGTATAATAAGTAAAACAAACCAAGATGGGTCATTGTAGTATTGTAGCATGTATAATTAGATTCTGTTGAAGGAGTGATGGGTGAGGGTAGACAAGACAAATATATACAGTAGTTTATAAACCATATTAAGGAAGCTAAGCATTTAATGGTTAAAATTGCAAAAGTATAAATAATGTGAACGAAGAAGATAATATATTTCTAGATTTTGACGGTCGGACTTAGTAACTTCAATGCTAAAAGCGTTGTTCCATTGCTTGATTTTACTATGTATTTGTAGAGACTTTGTCTCATGTGCATTTACTCCATTTCGTTTCGTTGTTTATTGCAAACGTGTTTTGTGTAAGTAATGAATAATTAAAATTTGAGGGAGTCATAAAAAAAGATTTGCCATATATTATGTATTTGTAGGAGAAAAAAACCTTTACAACAGATTTACACGAGTTATGAAGCGTTAAATGTCATTCAAATGTTTATGTTTTTGGGTAGTATTCATAATGTTGATAACGTACAAACAGGTAAATGAATGAATAACTATTGAGAAATTGGACTTGTATCCCAATATCATTAGTCACTCAAGCAGAGTGGCATTGTTAGTGGTTTTAGTAAGTAAATCTAGGTGGAGTGATAAACATTGGGGTTATAACAAAATTACCGAACAGAAATGTCCAGAGTTAGAGTTCAAGAAGAAATTAGACATAGCAGGTGCAAAAAAAAATGTAAACCACAATGTTCCTGACTGCATAAGGAAATGGTGAGTTAAACCAGTTTTTTGGCGGGACAAAACCTCCACTTCCATTACAGCAGTGTCCAGTAGCAACTCAACAGCAATTGCTATTGAAAGGTCGTACACAGTAAAAAATAATGTTTTTTTCCAGTTTTTCTTGAATTATAGGACAGAAACTTCGCATTTGTTTCTTAAATCATAGGAAAGAAACTTCACATTTTTTCACAATGGACCGACATCTGTAAAAGATCTTTTAAAAAATGCATGGGACGAAATTTTTGTAGCCTTGATTAATATTAAGGCAGTCATAAAGATAACTATGCCTAATGAAATTGACTGCATAATTGGTACTAGCTTTCGGGTAACGAATTAAATTGAAACAATATCCATAAACATGACGAGTTTGGAATATCACTGTCAATGTTGAAGGTCTAACGGTCTTTGTTGTTTCCTTTATCTCTAATTCTGGAGGGCATTTGATGGGATCCATTTAGCAACAGATGCCTTATAAATAGAACGAACATCATCAATGTATCTATAAGTGAGATCCTGAAGTCACTCTCGTAGGAGTATGAGAACAAGTTCGCAAGGTAGAAGCACAATTACTGCCCATTGGTATACCAACTTGCTGTTGATAAATAGCACCTCCGAATGTGAAATATATATTGTCAAAAATAAAATGACGCATACTGCACACCTCTTACCTCTTTCTCATCGTAACTCACTTTTCCTTTAACATTGCATTTGAAAGAAAAATGTGGATTTACAGCGTAATATTATTTAGCTTTTTTTTATTCGGCAGGGGCATTTTGAATGATACCTTTGATTCTACATATAGGATTATCATGAGGTAGCGAGGTACACAGTGTGAAAAAAAAATGTTTTAAGAGAATGTAAACGACATTTTAGACTTTCCAATAAATTTTTCTAGTATCTTAATATTCATATGCGAGATGTGTCACTTAATGTAATAAAGGGCTACGCCGAGCGCAGCATGATACGACCGCAGCATGTCGACCACTGACATTTTAAAGTGAATGTGGACACAGTAAAGAGCTTGACACAATAATTAGATGGACAAAAAAGAAGCTAGACACAGTTATTAGCTAGAAACAAAATAGGGAAAAAATCAACCCTTTTGATTACTTACTGATAAAAAAACGTAAGAGCTATGCAAAATGTGTACTATCAACTAAAACTTTACAGACATAGAAATTTAAAGAAAAAAATCCCATCGAAATCTGATGAAAAATAAAGATAAGACATATTTAGAAAAATTGCAATTTTGGCCCCTTTGACCCCTTGTAGCTCGGAAACAGTAAGAGCTACACAAAATCCGTTGGCATACTACTGAAAGCTTAGATCAAGAGGAATCAAAAGAAAAAAAATCCCATCGAAATCCGATGAAAAATAAAGATTTGACATATTGAGAAAAATTGCATTTTTGGCCCCTCGGACCCCTTGTCGCTCGGAAACGGTAAGACCTACACGAAATCCGTTGACATATTCCTGAAAGCTTAGATCAAGAGGAATCCAAAGAAAAAAATCCCATCGAAATCAGATGAAAAATAAAGATTTGACATATTAAGAAAAATTGCAATATTGGCCCCTTTGACCCCTTGTAGCTCGGAAACGGTAAGAGCTACGCCAAATCCGTTGACATACTACTGAAAGCTTAGATCAAGAGGAATCCAAAGAAAGAAAAAAAACCCATCGAAATCCGATGAAAAATAAACATTCTACATAATTTGCAAATTCGCAATTTTGGCCCCGTTCGGCCCCTCATAGCTGGGAAAGGACACAAGTTATCAAAAATCTAATAGCTGAGCGCCATATCAATTTTTCACAAGGAATCCATTGGAAAAAAACTGCATCAAAATCGGACTAAAAATAAAAAAATTATTTTTTGTTTAGATTTGCCCCTGTTGGGCCCCATTTATCTCGTGAGCGGTACATGCTACGTGAAATCCGTTGGCATACATCAGATTGGAAATTTCCTCCGGAGCACACTGAAACAAACCCCATCAAAATCCAATAATTAATAAATATTCTACAGTCAAAAATGTGAAAATACCCAATTTCACCCCTTTTTTGGCCCCTTTTTCTAAACGGGCGGGGCCATCAACTCCAAATTAAAACCTCTGTTTACGCGTGTGCCAAGATACATCATACTTAAATTTCATAATGATCCGTCCTTTAGAAGCAAAGTTATGCTGTCCACAGACGCCGACGCCGACGCAGACGCGGACGCCGACGACGCCAACACCATACCAATATACGACTGCAAAATTTTTGCGGTCGTATAAAAAAATTGATAACAGAAAACACCTACAATGGCTGAAAATTATAATTACATGCCACAATCTGTCTTGGAACTACACAAGAATAACACGAATAAGACAAGAGACAAACGTAGAAAACAATCCTCGGGACAAGCATGGATAGTTTCACAGTATTCTTGATCCTTGTCTTTGACTGCAGACAAAATCTTAGTTCCGTAAACGATTCAGTAGTTGAACCAGATGACGATCCAACGATGCGCATGGATTTGTGTTTAATTTAGGTATCAAATACAGGTAGGACCGGTCTTGGTTCTTATTATAAGCACTTTAATTAAGAAAAAGTGGGTCAAGGAGCAATTTAGAAAGATCGCTCAAGGAATGCTTGATGTTAAAATGCCGGGTAGCTCAAGAAGCTCTATCATTATTAAAAAAAAATATTTGTTTTAGGCTGAAAAACAAACTTGCACACAAAATGCAACATATATATTCAAGAATTTCGGTCCACAAGGCAAGTAATGTTTTATCTCAAAATATATGCTAATTTTGTAAAAGCTTCTTATATAAAAAGGGCATATTAGACATTTTTACTCGAAATCGAGACCGAAACCGAAACCAGCATATACAGAATGAACTGTGGTAGCAATGATAATACATTGTTTAACTGTTTGGCTTTCTTTCTTTAATCTCGATATTGGACTTTCAATCGTGAATACAATGTAGTAGAAGTAATTTGAAATTCGATAATAGAATGGAAAATTGTTTACTTTTTGCTACAAAATTTCTTTTGTTGATTAATTTTGATCGTTTGTTGCTCTTAACGTTGCTATACGATCGCAAAAATTGTGACGATGTCATTGTTGTCGGGGTCGGCGTCTGTGAACAGCATAACTTTGGTCGTGATGGACGTATTATTATCAAATATGAGAATGATGTTTCTTGGCACATGAGTAAGCTTGAGTTCTAATTTATGGTTCTTGGCCCCGCCTATTTCAGATAAAAGGGCCAAAAAATACGACGTTTTCCGTCTGTGGTAACCATAACTTTGGTTTTAGTGAATGGATCATTATCAAATTTTAGTATGATGTTTTAAGCATACGCGTAATATGTTTATCTAACTTTTTGTGTCCTGGTCCAACCATTTTTGGGGGGAAAGGGCCAAAAGGGATTTAATCTTCATTACTTATTGGATTTTAATTGGGTTTCCTTCTGTATTCCTTGGAAAATTTCAAATCATCAAATTAATGTCGCATGAAAGGTTAACGAGATAAACTGTATCTCACCCAATAGCCACAAAAATGCGGAATACTTAGTATTTCGTTCGAAAAATGAAAAGTAAGGTCTCAATGCTAAATATCCGGTTTTTCGCACGAAATCTTGAGTTTCCGTAAGAATATATAGTATTTCGCGATATACCTGGTATTTCGCACGAAAACTACAGTTTCCGATCGGAATCCGAATGGACTTTTAATCGAAAACGCAAATTATGAGAAACTGAAATCGAAACTAGGTGTTTAAAGTTCATCAAATCAGAAACGGAAACCACTATTATGAATTAAATCAAACCAATCAAAATAGTTTATTCTGTTTAAAGCTCATAATTTTTATTCTTATTCAACCTTCATAAAGTTTTGTTGCTATATATTCATAATAGTTATCAAATAGACTGGAGATTGTGGGTGCGAATGAAGAGCTGATTTGCGGGTCAAGGACGGATTCGATCTTGACTGTCTTAAGTTCACTTTAACAGTTGTAAATTACTCCGTTCTAGATTAGCATTTAAAATAGTTATTCACTGGAGATTTTTTTTCAAAGTTAAATTTTTGGCATGCGGATTAGTTCAATCTTAATGTATTTATTTTTTATTTATTCACTTATTTTTGTTTCTTTTTTTAAATTTTATTTCATCATATCCCTTTGAAGAGAGTTTTTTTATGTTGCAATATACAAATTTAATGAAGTTTAGCATAAATAAGGTATGATAATCAAGATATTTAGTCTGTAGTTTAAACCTCAGTCTTTAAAAATGACCAAAACAATTCATTTTTTTTCTTGAAAATTTTATTTCGTTATATCTTCCTAAAGCAATTTTTTAGGTTGGAATATACAAATTTTATGAATTTTGACATAAATAATGTTGAAAAGTGAGATTTTTAGTTTTTTGTTTAAACTAAGAAAATTTTATTTCATCATTATATCCTTTTGAAAAAAAAGTTTATATGATGCGATATACAAATTTCAGGAATTTAGCATAAGAAACGTCTTGAAGGAAAACTTTCAGTCTGCATTTACGCTCAATTTTTAGAAATGTAGAACAAGCAATTTTTTTTAAATTATTTTATTATATCCTCTCGAATCAGTTTTATATGTTGCAATATAGAAATTTTATGAATTTAAGCATAAATAAGGCATGACAAGTTAGATTTAAATCTGTAGTTTAAAATATGTAAGATTTTAAGCCTGTGATTCCATGATTCTTAGCATTAATAAAGTACGAAAAGTAAAATTTGAAGTCTGTAATTTAAACTCAATCTTTATAAAAAAGACCAATACAATATAGTCTTTCGAAAAAATTATTTCATATATCCTTTATAAGGAGTTTTATATGTTGTAAAATACAAAGGAGGAGGTATGGTAAGGCCACTTTTTTGGCCCCTCATTTTCGAAAATACAAAGTATTGTAAATTAATCAATTCTTACTCTAAAGATGTTCATAAGACATTAGTCTGTCAGATATCGGTAATCATAGTTTTGAATTCTGTCTCCTATTGTCGTACTGGGCTCTCAAACTTGGGTGCTTTTCAGGGAAATCCTTAAAATCCTTAAAAATTGCCTCATTTTGACATCTTCTCATTAATATTTAGATATCAGCAACAGCCTTCCAACAAAAGATCAGACATATCTTTTTGAAAGATATTGATGTGGCTAAATATCTTTTTGGGTAAGGCTGTTGCTCACATTTGATTTTAATGAAAACTTCAAACGAAATTGCCATATTTGGTTAATTTCCTCAAATATGGCATGTCTATGACATCACTGTGACGTCATGACCGACTTTTCTGTATAAAAGTGCCAAGATTATATCACTATAATCATTTGACAAATAAATCAGTGCACTTTTGGAAAGGTTGAATGATTTTTAATTTTTTGCAATTTTAGGGGCAAATTTCCTATTGCTTATCATGCCTACTCAGTATTAAACATATTTGAAAAGCAAGATTTCTAGTCTGTCGTTTGAGCTAAAATGTTTAATCTTTAAAATTTATCAAAACAATTCCGTTTTTTAAGAATTTACTTCATGATATTCTTTTGATTGTGATATTACATTAATTTCAGCATAATTAAGGTTTGAAAAGTAAGACTTTTAGTATGTGGTTTATTTATGCTAAAAATAAAGAAATTTATTTATCGCAACATATAGGATACCATAAAATAAATTTTCAAAATTAAATTGTTTTGGTCATGTGTTAACAATAAGATTAAACCACAGACTTAAATTCTGACTGACCTCATCCATTGTTTTTATCGGGCCCGTGTTGTTCATTTTTGTATATGTGTGTGTCTTCATTTTCCTTTTCTGTGCCGTGCTCATGTTATTTCTTTGTGAAACTCTTTTGAAAGGATATATGAAATAAAATTTTCAAAAAAAACTGAATTGTTTTGGCCTATATAAAGATTGAGTGTAAAATGCAGACTTAATATTCGCCTTAAAGACCTTATTCATGCTGAAAGTAAGTGAGAACCGAACCGTCGATCTAAAACGAATAATCCATGGACAGTTGCAACATCGGAAAAACAAAAGAAAAGAGATACAACATGAGCATGGCATAGAAAAGATAAATGAAGACACACACATATACGAAGATAAAAACACAACAAAATTCAGGAAATTTGTAATTGCAACATGAATATAAGAATTATTCACCACACAACAAATTATGTATGTATTTTTTTTCATGATTTTAAATTTAAATGAATTTATTACATATTAAATGCCTAAAGTCTAATCACTTCTATAAAATTGCATTTATAAATAAATCTAGAGTAAATATTTCAAAAAGAAAGCTGAACTTTTAAGCCCACGAGACACAGATATGCATGCAATAAAGAAAACAAAACACAACTAATTCTGTATAGTATGGTTTCGGTTTCGGATTCGATTTCGGTTTCGACGATGAATAGTAAAAATGTCTATTATGAACACTATGCATTCGAAAGTACACAAATTTTACAGCAGATTAAAATACATACAATGCAAAATGCAAACCATGTGGGACTATTGTATGGTTTTAAGAGCAATTAATTATTATTATTATAAATATTGTTATTACAGTTCTTATAAAACGCTCTATCTTTACAAACAATAATCAAAGAGCTCTTTTCTATCAAATGTTTCAAATGTACATGAAGCACTTACGTATATTGGGCATATGAAACACACATTACATTCGTTACAAAACAGGATAGAAAACCAAAACACACTTACCATGGTATTGTCTTCTGTTGAAAATTATCAACCAAACATCGAATATAAGGGAAGTACGAGTTTCAGGAACAATATATAACCCAAAATATTCATGCAACAAATAAAGCAAAGGCAATCATTTATTTTTTTTTTAGATAAATCAGATTGGCAACAAAATTTTGGGATGGAACGGGTTCTTTTGATTTTTCTTTGCTTTGAAAGATGATATCCATGTGCACCAAATATTAACCCTTTTTTGAATGGATGAAACCATAAAATTGAAACTGACAATTATACTACCTGAACAATAAATTTTATGTACTATCTATGTATCTAAGATTTTATTGTTTGAAGTCTT
This sequence comes from Modiolus philippinarum, assembly GCA_002080025.1. Lineage (NCBI taxonomy): Eukaryota > Metazoa > Mollusca > Bivalvia > Mytilida > Modiolidae > Modiolus > Modiolus philippinarum. Next base: position 235,457 of record MJUU01058147.1, read on the forward strand.
TCACAATACCATAAGTCATGTAGGACCATGTACGTAGTATTTCAGTAATTTGTGTACAGACGCAAAAGCTTGGTGAAGGGAATTTTGAAATAATAAAACAAAATGTATCCATGGGACACTGATGCCTCCGCCTGATACATATCGGCAAACAGGAAGTAGATGAGTGATGGACTTGGAAAGGGGACAAACAGTGCAACGCATCATACCAAAGCTTTAGACCAAATATCAAGGGTTAACTGTAATGCGCCTGTCGCTTAACGGACAGGGCATAACAACTGAAAAATATGGCAATCTAAGGGCAACACAAAAGGAGATAATTATACAAGGTAACAGAAGAACATGAACGTTCAACCATGCCTCTAAAACAAAAGAAGGAAACAATCGGAAACGACAGCTAATCCCTTCGGCCATTTTTTGGTCATTATAACCCCCCCCCCCCCCCCCCCCATTAAGTTGTACTATTCAAGATTGGACTGTATAATAAAAACTATCTGATGCATGAAATGTACGTTAAGGTGACCTTATTCTAAAACAAGAGTTGTCAGAAGACAACATAGCTCGCCGGGGGTAAGAGTGACCTCAATGCACAACAAATCTGAAATAATACATTATTGTAATTGAAATGTTTTAAATTTTTTAAATGATATAAGGAGGTCACATGCAAAGTAGGAACCCCCTTCCAGTAAAAGAATTAGTTCTATAAGCAGGGTTCATGTTTTTTTTTTTAATTGCAATGTCAAGGTCAAAATGTCTACAAGTATGGTACTGCCAGAAAGCTTTCTTCATAGGGAAGTCACATACCAAATTTAAACACCCTATAACTAAACAACTACCTTCTAGAAGCAAGGTTAAATCAAAGTCCCAAAGGGACTGGTGGATTAGTGTCTATGATGGCAATGATCAGTATCTAATCTATTGAAATTTTATGTACACTGTCCAATAGTGTCCATGTATGATATGAATAATTGCCTATGTCGTGCATAATTTCTCATTTTTTACTACGGGTTTAATTATAATGATGATATCAAAACCAAGAAAGGTACAAAAACCATGTTTTGCTCATCAAGAAAATTAACATGCCTTTCTGACAGTCAGCAAGTATTTAATGATGGCCATCTTCATTTGATCACACAAGCCAATCAATGGCAATCAAACCGTTAGAGACAAATATCCAAAGAATTTTGATTTTATACCAGAAACCAGGGACTATATATAGTCCCTGCAGAAACCTATTACATATTATGGGTTCCCTGCTGTACACTCAACATAGACTAAACAATGACAGCATCATCTTGATCAAGTACAGTTTGAAATTTAATTCTAAAGAAGAGACCTGAATGAAAGGTTTGTGAATGCTGACAAGACGCAAAAGCTGACAAGACATGAGCAGCAATACCCTGCTCTTTGTGGAGAGAATATTTCGTCCAAGAAACACACGAAAAGCTTGCTACATGTACATAGTAATTCCTCAGTAGTAGATGTCCAGCAGTGGATTTTGCTGGGTAAAGAAGTTGAAGTTGAAGTTGAAGACATGAAAACGGTGATCTGTGCCAAGTTCTTTGTGCAACAATGCATCTAAATTCGCGCTATGACATACATTCTCATGCGATTGAAAAATGACTGTTATGCATTGTAAATACTCAAATGACATCATCTCAATTTTTGTTTGACCAAACTCTGATCAACGGCAATTATAAACACGCAACACCCCGTACTGAACATTGGTTGGACGAACGGCAATCAACAGATCAACACCCCTGCCTGATCCTATTTCGATTTAAGTCAATTCCAACCCCGATCGTTGCAAAATATCGTCTGTTTCGGAATATGCACCCAGGTAATACTTTGTATTTACCGATGTACGACTTCTTCAGTATTTTGTTTTGAGTCGGCCATTTACATGTATACCGAACGCGGACCTCGGAGAAGACACTACATGGCAATCACAACAAGTATAATGGAACAGCCAACGTGGAACAGCCGTACTTTTCCATTCATTGATAATTAGAAATGTAAACAAACATTACGCCTTCCGTAGATTGTAAATAATGGACTGTTGTTCTCGACGGCTACTGAATTTGATTTTTTATTTCCAATGCGTTTTTCTTTTATGATTTATTTCAAAACAGCCACATCGTTTCATTGAGGGTTCAGGGAAGTACGTTTACGCCATTCATACAAAATCGGTCTTCCATATTCATACATCTACACACAAAATTTTATGAATGGGAAATTCATTCAGTGATTAATTAACGAATTCGGGCACCATTTAAGTGTTGAAAAGTTCGGGCAATCAAATTAATGTTCAATGAAAATATACTATTGAGTGTCAAGAGTTTTTTATGAGATCAGAAAGATGTGTACGAGGTTTCCTGAAAAGGATTCTTTTAGCATGGGTATGATCATTAAATTCTGATTGCGTGAGGTTGGTCACCCCGGGTCGTAACATAGGATAGAATTCTATCCTTTGGATAGACACTAATCCAAAAATTGCCCTCAGGGCACATCAAGGTCAAAATGTCTAATAATATATGGTGCCACAAGATTGCTATCATCATAACAGAGTCACAAACCAAATCTGAACATCCTACCACTAAATGTCTACCTTCTAGAGCCAAGGTTAAAGCTTTTAAAAAATCGCCCTCATGGCAAAGGTCAAAAGGTCTACAAATATGGTACCACTAGAAAGCTCTCATCATATGGAAATTACATATCAAATATGAACATCCTACCTTCTAGAGCCAAGGTTAAAGTTTTTAAAAAATTGCCCTCAGGGCAAGGTCAAGGACAAAATGTATACAAATATGGTACCACTAGAAAGCTCCCACCATAAGGAAGTTACATACCAAATATACACAACCTACCACTTAAAGCCTACCTTCTAGAGGCAAGGTTAAAGTATTTTTTTAAAATTGCCCTAAGGGCAAGGTCAAGGTCAAAATGTCTACAAGTATGGTACCACAAGAAAGCTCTCATCACAAGGAAGTCAAATACCAAATATCAACATCCTAGCACTTAAGGTCTCCATTCCACAAGCAAACACCAACATCGGGGGTATGAAAATAGCTCTCCGGACATTCATCCCGGCGAGCTAAAAAGAGCCTAGTAACTATCCAAGATTCATATATCAACCTCTACTGAAGCATACCCAACTTATTTTCTTATATTGTGAATTTCATGATTTTTAAATATGATGCTTCTACTGAAGCATACCCAACTTATTTTCTTATATTGTGAATTTCATGATTTTAAAATATGATGCTTAACAAGTTATATATAGGGATTAAAAAAAAACAAGAAAAATTGGGTTGCGGTTTCGTTTCTATGGAAATTAAGGTCAACTCTTAATAATGTTTTTGCGTTTTTCTCATGAAAAAAAAGGTCTATTTCAAAAATACAATAAATGCCATAGTTCTAAAAATTATAGAGAAAATAAAAAGAAAATGTGCCCATGGGACACGGATGCCCCCGCCATACAGATATCGGCAAACAGGAAGTAGATGAGTGACAGACCTGAAAAGGGGAGATACGGTACAACTCTTCATACTAAAGCTTCAGACCAAATATCAAATAATTTCTGCATACACAAGCTGAGAAGTCCTTGACGAAAAATTTCAATATATGGCTTTAATGGGAAAAATCAAAGTCGTCGTCAAACAGGAAGTAGATGAGTTACGGACTTGAAAAGGGGAGACACGGTACAACACATCATACTTAAGCTTCAGACCAAATATCAAATCATTACTGCATACACAAGCTGAGAAACCCTTGACGAAAAATCTCAATATATGGCTATAATGGGAAAAAAATCAAAGTTGTCGTCAAACAGGAAGTAGATGAGTTACGGACATGAAAAGGGGAGACCCAGTACAACTTATCATACTAAAGCTTCAGACCAAATATCAAATCATTAATGTATTCACAAGCTGAGAAACCCTTGACGAAAAATTTTAATATATATGGCTATAATGGGAAAAAATCAAAGTTGTCGTCAAACAGGAGGTAGATGAGTTACGGGCTTGAAAAGGGGAGACACGAAACAACTCATCATACTAAAGCTTCAGACCAAATATCAAATCATTACTGCATACACAAGCTGAGAAATTTTTGACGAAAAATTTCAATATATGGCTATAATGGGAAAAAAATCAAAGTTGTTGTCAAACAGGAAGTAGATGAGTTACTGACTTGAAAAGGGGAGACACAGTACAACTCGTCATACTTAAGCTTCAGACCAAATATCAAATCATTACTGCAAACACAAGCTGAGAAATTTTTGACGTAAAATTTCAATATTTGGCTATAATGGGAAAAAAATCAAAGTTGTCGTCAAACAGGAAGTAGTTGAGTTACGGACTTGAAAGGGGGAGACACAGTACAACTCATCATACTAAAGCTTCAGACCAAATATCAAATCATTACTGCATACACAAGCTGAGGAATCCTTGACGAAAAATTTTCGGACGTACGTACGGACGGACAGACGGACGTACGGACAAGGGTAAAACTTAATGTCCCCGTTTCCTAACGGTGGGGGCATAATTATTTGAAAAAAACAACCTGAAAGTCAATATTTCTGGAAAACATTGAAATCGTTTGCTCTCGCTATCATCTTCTATGAAACTTGAATATGCGTTTAAATAGACGGACGAGCAGACGAATATACCATCTACAACTTCGATGGATGTCGCGGTAAAAAGCCTTTTAAAGAAGATGCAGGATCAAGCGTGGTACCTGCAACACTTACTTTTTAGTAATAGTCGGTGTTTGTAAGTTTGGTAAGAAACTCTTGGATCTACTGACAAATCTATATTCTCATAGACGATCATGATGCAACAGTGGTTGAATATAAAATTGTTGTATACATTTTTGTGACGGTTATTTCAATTAGCTGACAACACTGGCAATTGATTTGAGGATTTCTACGTCATACGAATTTTTGAAACAAGGAATAGCTACATTCGTTATTTCTTTAAACTTAGCCTGTCCGCATGTTAGAGGACTGAAAATAGAACTTCCTCTCTACTTTTGATATAGAAGCTTGAAAGTGGTCATTTCTTATCTTGCTTCACTTTACTTTGTCCTGTCCAGAAGAAAATGTACCCCTTCTGTCCGATATTCGTAATATGGCGAGAGGAAACAATGTTGTGCTGGTTTTTATTGAGCCTGACATACCTTGTCCTAAGTTAAGACATGCTATTTTCAATCTGTGTACAAAGCTATACCTTGGTTGCATACATGAAGAGTTCCTATCGTTATTTATGTTTGTCTCTTGTTTTCATTATTGTTTTTCTGGTGCAGTTTGCTTGTAAATTGTGGCATGTGATTGTAGTTCCTGGCCATTGTAGGTGGTTGCTGTTATCCTGTTTTTGTAATTTTATTTATGATTTTAGAATTTCCCCTTTCCTCGTTCTTGCTTCGGTATTCGTTTGCCGATGTATTGAAACATCTGACATCAGCTCATGCAGTTCCCTTCTTTTTTTCTGAGATGGACGATTAGTGTTGACGTTTTGTTTCAATTGACTTTTTACACCCCATTTCATATAATTAAATTTTGTAATACCAGTGTGTTGGCTCTTAAATGATTCTACTTTTTATCTCGTTTCTTCCTATATTAGCATGGTTTCGGATCCAATCAGCTATGTCAATTTTAACCTTACACCCCAATAAAGGCGGTGAACTATCGAGTCTATGTAAAAAATTGATTCTTAATTGCTATATATTCGGTGTTATAATAACTATGAACTTGAAATTCGGATATGATGTTAATATTGAAGTTCAAAATGTTTTCTTAGTTTCATTATAATATCTTGAATAATAAATCAAAGAAGTCATATAGTAAAATGTGGACAAGTTTTACTATAGAATGTCCGGATATGAGAATAGAGTAGTGCTTAATCCAAAACTGCGATTAGTTGATTTTTTGATATCCAATTTAGGGATATGATACCACTGTGCAGAAACATATACCAGTTGAACTATCTGAAATTATCTAAAGTTCAGACATGATATACAGTAAACCAGGATTATGAGGATTTCTACTACTAGTTCAGGAAGCAGTATGATCCTTTCCGTACCACTGGTATCGTCAGGTTCATAGATAGTCTCTAGGCCCACAAGGTACACAATTCTGCTTGTTCCACATGGGCCAGGATTGCCAGGATTGACTCGACATTACTATCTGTAAATTTACTACTGTTGATGTTGAGACATCCTTTTTTCAGTTCTTCGCTTTCTTCCTACTCAGTTGTTTTTTGTTTTGTTATTATTTATTTTGAGCTTCCTAGTAAACTGTAGTAGCTAGGCTATTATAAACATATGCAGTCTTGGCCTTCTTTACAGATGAATTCAGGCTCACCACCTCTACTGCCCAAAACATATTCAGTGCCTGATTGAATGCGTTACCAAATGGAGTACCCTACTTTTCATAGCCACCTTTACTGTTGTTATAGCTTTCAAGTTAATTGCTAATAGGTTCTGGGAGAGTTTTCTCATTGCTTAAGGCTATCTCTTGGCTGCGTTTCTCCCATTAAAGGCATTGATCTCTACTTCCATTGCCTCCCTTCCTGTTGTTTCAGGTAACCCTAACCATACTGACAGGTTTTGACATCTCTTCCATTAAACGTGTTAGCCTCTACTTCCATTGTCTCTCTTCTTGTTGTTTCAGGTAATCCTGGTCATACTGACAGGTTTTAACATCTCTTCCATTAAAGGTGTTAACCTATACTTCCATGACCTCTCTTCCTGTTGTTTCAAGTAATCCTAGCCGTACTGACAGGTTTTGACATGTCTCCCGTAAAAGGTGTTAGCCTCTACTTCCATTGCCTCTTTTCCTGTTGTTTCAGGTAATCCTTGTCATACTGACATGTTTTGACATCTCTCCTGTTAAAGGTGTTAACCTCTACTTCCATTGCCTCTTTTCCTGTTGTTTCAAGTAATCCTAGCCGTACTGACAGGTTTTGACATTTCTTCCGTTAAAGGTGTTAGCCTCTACTTCCATGGCCTCTCTTCCTGTTGTTTCAAGTAATCCTAGCCGTACTGACAGGTTTTGACATTTCTTCCGTCAAAGGTGTTAGCCTCTACTTTCATTGGCTCTCCTCCTATTGTTTCAGGTTATCCTGGCCATTTTGACAGGTTTTGACATTTCTTCCATTAAAGGCGTTAGCCTCTACTTTCATTGGCTCTCCTCCTGATGTTTCAGGTTATCCTGGCCATTTTGATGTTGTTTTTTTTTCTTTTAGTGGCATCTAGTTTTTTTTATTTATATTTAGATATTATCTTCCAAAATTGAGCAAGTACATGTATATTCATCTCACCATAATGTTCTAAATTTTTCACATCTAAGTCCTACATACCCTTTTACATGAAGTACATTTCCGACAGGAATGACAATATGTTCCTTACACCTAACCATAAAGAGGCTGCATACCAATTTTCAAACCAATCTCTCTTATAGAAGCTGAGAAAAATGTGAAAAAGATTCATGTTTCACTACATTTTGCAACAAGGTCAACATTTTGTCAAACAGGAAATACATTTCACACAAGACTGACAATATGAAGTTCCTTACTACTTATCATATAGAGACTGCAAACCCGACCTTCCTTAGATCATGAGAACAATGCGACGAAAAATACGTGTTTCATATTTTGTTATACATGAATTACATGTAAGAAAGGACTGACAATTGGATGTTCTATGCAACTTACCAGTTAAAAGCTGTAAACTAAGCTTGAAGCCACAGAGAAGATGCCAAGAAAAATGTGAAAGGAATAATGTAAGGATGAATGAACAGATGACCTACAGGCAAAAGAACAAATGGACAATGTGAATGAAGTGTACCCTACTCTCTATTGAGTTGGGTATAATATCAAACAATGTAAGAAAAATACAGAAGAAAAATACAGAAGAATAAATAATACAGAAGAAAAAATACAGAAGAATAAATAATACAGAGAAAAAATACAGAAGAATAAATAATACAGAGAAAAAATACAGACGAATAAATAATACAGAGAAAAAATACAGAAGAATAAATAATACAGAAGAAAAAATACAGAACAATAAATAATACAGAGAAAAAATACAGAAGAATAAATAATACAGAGAAAAAATAAAGAAGAATAAATAATACAGAGAAAAAATACAGAAGAATAAATAATACAGAGAAAAAATACAGAAGAATAAATAATACAGAGAAAAAATACAGAAGAATAAATAATACAGAAGAAAAAATACAGAAGAATAAATAATAACGCTTGACGAAAAAATGGGTATATATATGGTAACAATAGAAAAAAAACTAGTCAAAGGCAAACAGGAAGTAGGAGAGAAATGCACATGAAATAGAGACATGTTTAAACTCACTTAACAAAATGTTCTGACCAAATATCCAATCATCGCTTTATAAACAAGCTAATAAATACTTCACTTGAAAAGAAGTCTAAATATAGAGCTACAATGGAAATAATTTCTTGATGATTTTTGTTTAGTTATTCCCTTATGTGTATTTATATAAAGTTTAATGATAATAGCATATATCCCTCAAAGAGAAGAGAACTTAACCTGTGGGTAGACCTCACAATATCCTGCTTTTTTCAGTGAGGCATGAAATTGGTTGCATTGATAAAGTTTTTATTATGATTTTTGTTTAATTACCAAAGCTTCAGTCCAAATATCGAATCATTACTCAATATACAACCTGAAAAAAATCCATGAGGAAACATGCTCCAGACAGGCAGACATATGGACAAAGGGAAAATAGTTTACCCCCACTCTACAGAGGAGAGTATAATAAACTCGAATGTGTACAAATATTCAGCATAATAGAACCTTTCACAATAACTGCCGTCCTGAATTTTGCACATGCGCTCAGATGCCGTTGAGTGGGTAAAATGCAATGTAATAATATATGTGTTGTCTTGTTTAAATGTCCTATGACGTCATTTTTGCGGGAACTGTTTTTATTTTCCACTCAAATTCACAGGAACGCAGTTATCGTGAAAGGGTCTTTTTCCCGCAAAAATGGTTAATTTGACTGCAAAATTTCACATGGAACAATTTTTAAATCTTTGAAAATATCTTCAGAAATCAACTCTGTAAAGAAAGAAATCATAACATTGAGGCTCTTTAAACCTGTACCACGGCTGACAAAAGACTGTCGAATTTACCTCATCTCCAAGTATACCAATAGACCTTGATGTGATAAGGTAGAATAAGTTTGCCGCCACTTTTAAAGGAGTGCAGACCCACTTGTCAACTTTTTGAAGTGGACCATCTACTGTTCCTTCTACCTAAGTTTGGTTCATAATCAGTGGCCATTTTTGCAGAGGCGTTTAAATCTTTTCTTCATAGGGAAATATTAAACTATGTAATTTGCTATCTGACATCTTCTCCAAAGAGCAGACTAGCCAGGACAACCCAAGGGCTATTGTAGTAGAAATTGGTACCAGTTTGGTTTATGGGGCTTCATAGGGGATCTCTGAAACAATGGTATTTGACTACCGAAGGTACAAAGGAGTAGTATTTAAAAAAATCCAAACAAAGACAATTGTAACCAAGTTTGGTTCCAGTTGGTTCAGAGGTGAAGACCTTTGAATGCATTTCCCATAGGGTCCCTATGTTAAACTGTGCTCCACGCTGGCAGCCATCTTGGATGAGGTACGAACATAAAAATCACAAACTTTAAAGGGGACCACCCAAGGACTATTGTGACCAAGTTTGGTTCAGTTTGACTTGGTAGTTTCAGAGAAGATCTTTGAATACATTTCCCATAGGGTCCTATGTTAAACTAT
>MJUU01058147.1:250963-275236 GCA_002080025.1 Modiolus philippinarum
AGGTATTTCATGCTGCAGATCTATTTCCCTCCCTATTTTTGTTTCATTAATAACATTTATCTCCTTCCCCGTAGGCTTTTTAGGTAAATATCAGCGATATTTCTATTTCTGTACACCCATGAAGCCTACATTATACCATTTTGAGAGATATTTATTACTCATTTTGTAAAGTTTATTGCAAAAACAATGACTGTGGGCTTTAAATGTGGTGTCAAACTTTTCTAAATTTGCTCGCGACATACTGTATTTGGATATGCCAGGAAATCTTAACCGGTTATTGAACCAGTACATATTGGGTATCATTTTACTCGCACAAGTGTGCACTTTCAATTGAAAGAGCAAAATCCCTCATTTTTAATACAAGTTGAAATCTCAAGGTCTCACTATCCACTTCTGGGTCAATTGGCCCCTCAGTCAAAAAGTTCCTAAAGAACAAAAATTTGAAAATATAGTGTTTCAAGTCATAAATAGTATATTTTAATGGTGAGAACATCATAAAAGGGCTTAAATGAAAGCAAACAGCATATAATTAAGGGAACAAGTGTCATATTGGAAGAAAGTGTATGAATATTGTGTTTACACCTGAGTGAAAGGGCATTAGTCATCGTGGGGCAGCACATGTCATCAAAAATGTAAAAAATTCATATTTTCTTTCGTTGCAATTTTGTGAGAAAACTAAACGCTGACCCCCTTATTTTTGCAACAGGTTTGGATTCCTTAGATAATATACTTCGAAATGATATACAACATGAGACTCACGTTAACTGTATATGTTGAGGGCAAAACTTTGAAATTGCCTGTTTTTGCCTTGAAGTGAATGGCAATGTTATAACCGGTTGTTGAGACCTAGATATCACTAGAAAAATTAACATTTTGAGATTTGTCTCTCTTATTTCAATGGTAACCCCAAATTTTTATTTTTTTATTTGTAAACTATATAGTAATTGTAAAACATATGCAATGTATGAACAAATTCTATAATAAATTTTTCAAGCTATCCTCTCATATAATTATTTTCCCTATCATTTCTATGTAAAACTCTTCAATTTCCAATTTCAGTTTTTGAGCTTATATGCACGGTGACCCCCAAATTTTATTTTATATTTTGAACAATAATACAAATATGTTTCTACACAGAAAATTTCACAAAATTCTATAGTAAGAAAATAATACCATGCAGACACCTTAAAGAAGGTATAATAATCGGTGATTTATTATAGGATTAAACACTCATTTTTAGGAAATTATCTATCATATGTATCATATGTATAAACTCCGGCAGCTCACTCACAAACTGAATAAAATCCTTTGGACTTTATGTAAAGTTTGTGAGTGAGCTGCTGGAGTTTATACATACATAATTTCCTAAAAATCAGTGTTTAATCCTTATAATTCCAATTTTGTACGTTAAAAAGTGTTTATCTGCTGCACTATATTTTTACAAAGTGGATTAATGGGCAAACAGAAATATCAAAAAATATTTCCATTTGCTATTCATGACGTTGACCAATGAAAATGAACATTACAATTACATTTGGAATTATTTGCATTTACTAATTCAACTGGACAAACAGGTAATCTACTGGTTCTCAGGCATTTATTTCTACCTTCAAACACAGAAGAGTTCCTTTCTTAGAAGGAATTTATTTCTACCTCCAAACACATAAGAGTTCCTTTCTGGGAAGGATCTGGCTTCTACTTACTTTTCTACAATTTTAAATAAATTTTCATCAAATTCTGGAAGAAATGTATCACATTCAAAATCTGCCAAAATCTTTGTCAGGAATATCCTACAGTTATAGTCAGACTCTAAGGCTTCCTGCAATATATAAATACATTTGTAAATAACAAGAGCTTCTTGAAACAACTACATGTACTTTTCTATGTACTAGTAAATTATCAACATAAACGTGTTGGATGTGAAATGCCCTGATTTTTGATTTATGATTTTAGAATTTCCCCTTTCCTTGTTCTTGCTTGGTATTTGTTTGCCGATGTAAATACATTCTTATGTGGGACAACGGAAACCATGACAACTAGCCATGTGTATATCTAATAACATAATGAACAATGTCCCAATAATCATAACTCTGAAATTGAAGACATCATATGTAATGTTTTGTGCATAAAAATGTCAGTATAACTTTTGCAATGGCTGTTGTTACATTGTACACTTCGATCACTAAATGTCATATTAGAACAAAAATAATTCATGTTGACTGGCATGACTGGTGGTTTGTGTTCAATTTACATTTGGGTGCCCCTATTTTTTTTAACTCCTTGCTCCAATAGAAGCTATGATCTGGGTAAAAAATGTAAGAAAATAATGGACACCCGCATGTATGTAAATCATCCACAAACTACCATAAATTAAGTAATTTAACATTTTTTTTATGTCTGCCTTTCAGATTTTGATTTCCTGGAGAGTTGTTGCCTCAGAACACTACCTACATCTAGGAGACAAAAGTTTAGAAATGGCCTTCTGCAGAGAGTAAATTTGTAGGAACTTCAGTATTATATTATTTGTATCAGGACATATAATTTCTCATATGATTGGTAATGCTTATAGCAGGAGACACTTTAAGGTATTACAGGGGTATAAAAACTGTCAGATAGAATTTTCTTATATTTTCATGACAAATATATGTACTTTATTATAAGAGCATACAAAACATAAAATAAAACTTGGGGATCACTGGCCATATAGGTTTTAAATCTGTCATGTAAAATTCAGCTATTTCGGTTGAAAAATAGGGAAAATTAGCGAATTTTAACAAAATTTCAGTTGTAAATAATTATCTAATATACTTGCCTTCAATTTGCATGAATAAAAAAATTTGGGGTCACAAAACTGATTTTTTAATAAATGGCAAAATACTTATTTTTTCTGATTATTTCTATACAAATTATCTCCCCTTAATAGAACAGTCGTTTGATGAAAAGGTACAATATTTTGCACAGTAACCCAATACAAGTGGCATATTTTATCTAAATTAACTACTTTGTATTCTCAGACATCAAAAAATCATTTTGCAAACATTCCCATAGTGAATCCTATTTTTCGTCAGATGCACAAGAATGGTGTGCAGTTTTAAACTCCAGTATTACCTTAAGTTTTAGTTGTTCTCTAATATTTTTTCTTTTTTTCAAGTGTTGTGTTCAGTATGATGGCAAAGCCAACCAACTGATCATCATATGAATGTAAAAAAAATTAAATCAGAAATTTTGTGAAAAGTACACAACTTCATTTTCTTCACATTATTATCAGCACATGTCATCTCGCATGAAATTAGAAATATTTTTATCCTCTGTCCTTCTGTCACTCTGTTACATTTTGTGTGGTTTTAACTCCTGCTAAAGCCCTGTACTGCAGGCAACATATATTCTGCAGATGTACGATATAGGCTTTCAAAAAATACTAACCTTATAAACAGAACTTCCACCTATTATACAAACAGATTCCACTTTATCTGCCAATTCTTTGGTTACCATGGCAATGGCTTCATCTAATCCTCTAGCAATGTAAACTCCAGGTGGTGCTTCACTATCAAAAAAAATTTATTTTAATTGTTTTTTTGTATAAATTGCATGCTTCTTTTGTATGAATGGAATATAAACAGGCCTGCCAACCTTCCCGGTTTCTGATTTTCTTTTTAGGGAAAGCCCCCATGGAGGCTTCAAAAATCGAAAGTTGAAATTCCAAATAAAAGACACTTGAAGACAATTAACAACTAACGAAGAGTTCAATGTAATGATGAAACACATAAACAATATAAACAAAGAAAGCATACCATCCATAAGACACCCTAAAGCCAAATTATAGGGAGTTTCCTTATTGGACATGCAGCAAACCCCCATGGCAATTTTAAAAAGTTGGAAGGCATGTATAAATTGGATTTAATCATGAACTAACATCAATTCATTAATTATTTCCCCTTTAAAATTCTAAACAGCCACCATTTTATCATCATGCACATCATGGACAGACAAGCAGTTAGATAGACAGAGAAATTGATGGATTGGGTTTTGTGGAGAGTAATTAATATGTACAACTGCTAGTAATAACTTAAATAGCAAGACCTCATGCCCACTTCAAAATACACAAAAAGTGGTAAAGCGGTATGTGAGGAATGAATTTCCTTCATACTGACAAGACGAGAAGCTGAGACAATTACGCTAAATGGTCTATGTCATAGACTAGGCAAAACATCAATCATATATGATGGTCCTAAAGAGGAGGTCTGTGTACTATGTACAAAAACTAAAAAATGGTCTTGTACAGTGTATGAATATTGCCCTGAAATCGAAATTGGTGTGTACCCTGAACTACATGTATGCATGTTTTGTACGAATGTACCGTACACCAAATAATAAATGTTATACGATGTACAAATAAAGGGCTACGCCGAGCACAGTATATACGACCGCAGCATGTTGAACACTGAAATTTGAATAAGTGTGATTCTAAATGAATGATGACACAGTAAAGAGCTTGATACAGTAATTAAATGACAACAATAAAGAGCTTGACCCAGTAATTAGCTGCACACAAACTAAGGAAAATAAAAATTAGCCCTTATAATTCCTTATATCAGATGAAAAATAAAGATTTCACTTATTACGAAAAACTACAATTTTGGCTCCTTTATCCCCTTGTAGCTCGGAAACAGTAAGAGCTACACTGAATCTGGTGACATACTACTGAAGGCTTATATCAACAGGAATCAAAAGAAAAAAATCACATTGAAATCCAATGGAAAATAAAGATTTCACATTTTTAGAAAAATTGCAATTTTGGCCCAATTGACCCCTTGTAGCTCGGAAACAGTAAGAGCTACACCAAATCTGGTGAAATACCACTGAAAGCTTATATCAAGAGGAATCCAAAGAAAAAAATCACACCCAAAATCCGATGCAAATTAAAAATTTTAGGTAATCTGCAAATTTGCAATTTTGTCCCCATTCGGCCCCTCATGGCTCAGAAAGAAAACATGTTGTCAAAAATCTGATGGTGTAGCTCTATGTTTATTTTCAAAAAGAATCCATTGCAAAAAATCGCATCAAAATCAGACTAAAATTTTTTAAAAATGAAATTTTTGAAAATCGACCCTTTTGGGCTCCATTTATCTCGTGAACGGTACATGCCACGTAAAAACCGTTGGCACACAGCTGATAGGAGATTTAATTAGGAACACACTGAAAGAAACCCCATAAAAATCCAATAGATAATAAATATTCTACAGCCAAATATGTGAAAACAACCAATTTTGCCCTTTTTGGCCCCTTTTTTAAAAACGGAAGGGACCAACTAACTAAAACCCACCACAGCCTTCCTTTTGTGCCAAAGATTTCATAAGGATTGTTCAACTGGAACTTAAGTTATTGACCAAAAAGAAAAGTGTCTACAGACAACAACAACGACAATGACAATGCCAACGACGACGACAGACCCATGCCATTATACGACCTCAAATTTTTTGCGGCCGTATAAAAATCAAAATGTTTGTGTATATTGTAACCCTTTTCCATCCTTGTAATAGACGGCTACGCTGAGCGCAGCATGATACGACCGCAGCATGTCGACCACTGAAAATTGGAACAAGTGTAATTTAAAGTGAATGTGGACACAGTTTAGAGTTTGTCACTGTTTCTAGATGGACAGAATAAGTAGCTTGACACAGTAATTAGCTGGAGTCGACACAAACTAGGGAACATTAAATTAGCCCTTTAGATCCCTGAAAGCTAGGAACTGTATGTGTTATGCTAAATCTATTGACATACTACTGACAGCTTACATCAAAATGAATCAAAAAAAAAAAATTCCCAACGTAATGGGATTAAAAATTAAGATATTACATATTTTGAAAAATTGAGATTTCGGCCCCTTTGACCCCTTATAACTCATAAACAGTATGAGATACGCCAAATTTGTTGACAAACCTTTGAAAGATTGCAACAAGGGGAATCTAAAGAAAAAAATCCAATCAAAATCTGATGAAAAATAAAGATTTTACATATCTTGAAAAATTGCAATTTTAGCCCCTTTGACCCCTTATATCTTGGAAACAGTAAGAGATACGCCAAGTCTGTTGACATTTTACTGAAAGTTTATAACAAGAATAATCCAAAGAAAAAAATCCCATCAAAATCCGATAAAAAATAAAAATTTAAGGCGATATGCACATTTGCAATTTTGGCCCCTTTTGGCCCCCATAGCCCAGAAAGGAAAAAAGTCATCAAAAATCTAATGGTTATGTGCTATGTTAATTTTTCATAAGGAACTAACTGCAAAAAAACTGCATCAAAATCATACAAAATTTAGAAATTTAAATTTTTGAGATTCACCCTTTTTGGGCCCCATTTATCTCGTGAACGGTACATCCGACATGATATCCGTTGAATACTCCAGATCAGAAATTTCCCTAGGAGCACAGAGAAAGAAACCCCATCAAATTCCGATAAATAATAAAGATTCTACAGCCCAATATATGAAAACACCCAATTTGTCCCTTTTTGGCCCTTTTTTTGAAAACGGGTGGAGCCACAATAACAAAAACTGATCCAAGCCTTCCTTTTGTGCCAAGGAACATTGTGTTAAAATTTGGTAGGATTGATCAATTGGAACTAAAGTTATTGACCAAAAACATAAGTGAATACAGACGACAACAACGACAACGACGATAACGACGACGACAACGACAGCACCGTACCATTATAATGTGGTCGTATAAAAAATAATCATAATGATAATAAGGGTTCAAATCCAAGATGATTTTCATCACTGTTGGCATTTGGAATCATATACAGTAGAACTTCGATGGCTCAAATTGCAAAAGCTTGAACACCATGGATGCCTCCAACCCATTTTCTGGTCCCTTTGTTCAAGTTTGAACATAGTTCGACATTGATAATTGAATACCCCTGTAGCTGGAACTGTTTTCATTGGTCCCTTGGGTGTTCGAGCCATCAAAGTTCCACTGCAGCTTACAAATATATTATCATTCATATTACATAGAACTGTGTGCATAACTGTTATCTTTATCAATAATAATAAACCGTACTTCATTTCACGACTCAGTATGATGTTGATTCTTTTGGCAAGTGGTCTGAATTTCTCTGGAATGGAAAACCAAGTCTTTCTTCCCATGATGACAACATTCTTTTTATCTACATTGAAAGAGGTAACAATAAGTGTCAACTTGAAAAAAAAACTGCTTGAAAATAATGTGAATTCTATTTTACGAAAGGATATGGAGTAAATGAACATGAGATCATAACACATATGTTAACTCCAACTGCAATAATTTTAATGAGCTGTATGGCCATTTCGGAAATTAATTCCTCATCAGCAGCACTAGAACCCAAACAAAGGAAATACATAATTTCAAAAAATGTTTAAAATGTATAAAACCAAACGAAATCCGAATAATCAGTAATATCAAATATAGCTAAGGACAAAACTACATAACTACCTGTAAAACTATGTAGTTTTACAGGTGGCTGAGTGCTTAAGGTAGTTTGTTTGTAAACCTGAAAAACACTGTAGCCAATCACCTCTGTTGTGTGAGTTTGTGTCTCGCTTTGTACACAACAAAAAGAGTTACACTTGACTTGCAACTGTATGTGATAAGGAATGTCAGTTACCCTCCCCTCCCCCCAAAAGGTCAGTAGTTCTCTCCCATTTTTTCTTAAAATTTTGGATGAGAATCTAGGAATATTTTTATTGTGGCCCAATTGAAATATTTTTAAGGTCCATTAAGTTAACTCTGCCTTGTCGTTTCAGAAAAGATCTAGAATGCTTTCCCATAGGTTCCTGTGTTAAACTGTGTTCCCTGCTGGTAGCCATTTTGAATGAGATGAGTTACGATAAGAAAGGGACACAACTCAAGTCATAAAATTCTATAGCTCATTTGAGTTATAGCAAGAAGGGAAATAACTCAAACTATGAAAATTTCATATTGTTTAATACCGTTACTGTTAAATAACTTAATAAGAGTTCTACCCCTGAATGATTTTTATGCATAAACATAAATTTTACAGTAGAAATTTTATGTTTCAGCTTCAATAATTGAATATTTTTTTCATCACTGACACAAGGAACATGTGTAATGTGTATTAATTGCTTACAAGATACCAGTATTTCCAATTTTACAATAGGTTTGATCCATTCAATACATAATGTAATTGCATGTCCAACATTGCAATTACATTTCATGCATATTCATATAATTCCTTCAATTTGATAGGTGAACACAGATCACATGGCATTATGTGTACCGGTAGTTGTAATTCCAATGAAATACATTTGACCCTGTGTCGGATGAATTTGTAAAAATTGAATCTCAATGTACATGGTGTACTCTCCTTTTAATAAATTAGTTTTTTATATTTCAGTTTTAAAATGTAATTATACAGACTGAATGCATTATTTTGAAGTTTCATAGGCTGATGGGGACGTAAATATACAAGCTACATCTTACCTGGATCTTTTGTTTCCATGGTAATCTTTTTGAAGAAATCCATATCTTTTCTGAAATGCAATGTTGAGAATTTCACTTAATAGAGTTATTGATTATACTGAACTGTTAACAGTTATTTCAATGATAGCATGTTTTTTCACAAAGATGATGAAATTCTATGATATGATAATTATAAAGAAAATGGTAAACATGGTTTTTGTTCAAACATGATTACACAAAAGAAGAACTGTGATACAAGTCTCATGATCGATATAGAACACAATATCATGAAGTGATACTGAAATGGATAATACATATTTTACGAAAGGATATGGAGTAAATGTCAACATGAGACCATAACACATATGTTAATTCCAACTGCAATAATTTTAATGAGCTGTATGGCCATGTATCATCAAGCCCCTTTATACTAGAGAGTTTGCTCATTATCAGACACGCTATCATATAAGTAAATAACTAAGGTCTTTACATTGTCTTGCACAATCATCATGATCATGGTAATTTGTTTTTGCAGTTGGGTTGTAAAAATATGTTTTCAGTGTGGAATATATCATGATATATAGATAGCAGTGATTTATCTAGTTTTCCAAGTTAAATTAATCTCATATGTTCCCTCGGTGAAAAAAAAATTACACTACAGGAAATGACGTCACAATTTTAGATGCCACGTAATATCTTTATTAATGCAGACTGTAACCCATTTGGGTCGTAGCATTACAAACATGAAATATAAACAAAATAAACATATAATTAGAATATAATAACATCAAGTTGAATAAAATTATGACTGTGATGAGTCTCCTTCTCTCAGTTCTAATGACTGTTTAGAATTAATGAAAGACGTAACAGTCTTAATTTGTTCGGGTGTTGATGGGTTATGGAATTTGGTTAATTTTTCTTCTAGATTTAATAGAGAAAAGTTTGTAAATATATTTCTGAAGTATTGAAATAAAATACTTCTGTTGTTTGCATTTCTTGTGCAATCAAAGAAAAAGTGATACTCGTCTTCTAACATGTTGCAAAATATTATCTTCAATGTCACATCTGGTGCATTGATATGAGAAGATTTGATCATGAATGCCCTTTATCGTTTACCGTCAAACGTCAAACTCTAAAAAAATTTCTATACGTACATAGGCTTGGATTATTTTTTAGGGGGTTAAAATTTAAAATTTTGCTATTTTGTTTTGGCTGCAAAAAGTTGGATTTTTAATAATATGGTAGTATTTTTGGGGGTGTTTCATATTTTGATGGTATTTTTATAGATCTGGTACACAAGTTTTCTGAAAAAAAAAAAATTGACCACATGCATGAAATTATTTGGCTTTTTGTATACAATATAGCACAAAGTTCCTCATATCCCTATAGGGTCTGTAAGTCTTGTCATGTGACTAACGAGAATCCACGATAAACAGGCAATTTGAAAACGTTTCCCGGCAAAACATGACGTAAGAGGATTGTGACGTTTAAGTTTTTGTTTGAAACATCATATATCTTGGTTTAAAATGTAACTTCCGGGTACAAGTTTTGATCCCGGAAGTTCCAAAATTGTACGAGACTTACAGGCCCTATTATTTGATGGACCCTACACTAATTCAAAGTATCAGCAGCTTTATAAACATTTCTAGGAATGGTTGTTTTTGTCTTACATGTACAGATGATCTTATTCTGCTTTCAGAATCAAAAGAAGGACTACAAAAGGCACTTGATGTACTTAATAAATTCTATACAATGTATATCTTGGAAACTTCAAGTAAATACACAAAAATCAAAGATAATAGTATTTAATTCAAATTTCAAATGCTTTGCTAATCATTTCAAGATTGAAGATAAAACTCGAAACAGTTAAATCTTACTGTTATCTGGGAGTTACAATAAATCATACTGGTAATTTGAACCTAGCCAAAAATATTTTGATGGAAAAGGGAAGAAAGGCTTGGTTTAAAGTAAAAAAAAAGTCTTGTTTTTAGATAACCCATGTAATTTGCTCGAAAAACTATTTGACACTCTAATAGTGCCCATCATTCTATATGGAAGTGAGATTTGGGGAGCTGTAAAAACTTACAACGACTCAGACCCCTATGAAAATTTGCACCTAAAATTTATTAAAGAGATACTGGGTGTCCATAGTAAAACCACAAATATTGCTTGTTTAGCTGAATTAAACAGAACATCACTAAGTCCAGTTAAATATTATTAAATTTTTAAATCACATATTGAACTCCCCTGACACACTAGTTTTTGACATTTTCAAAAATATATTGATAAGAGCATACAAATGTATGGATGTCCAATGTTAAGAATTTACTGAATAAATTGATTTTTTGCAACCTTAATTTAGACTACAATAATCTACAATTTTACATAAAAAAAACGAATAAAGATTATATGATCAGTTTAAGCAGTCTATGAATAGTTCATTAGCCGCATGTGAAAAACTCTAGCTTTTTGTAAAATTCATATTTCATCAAAAAGACCCTCATATACTTATGTATGCAAATCAAAAGCAGAACCAATTTGATTAAAATCATATTCTCATCTTGCTCCCGTTTACTGATATGTCGCTGCAGCGACATTTCAGTAAACGGGAACAAGATGAGAATATGATTTTAATCAGATTGAAGGAGAACGTTCTTGTATTGGTAAATTTCGATTGAGTTCCCACACTCTTGCTGTAGAGAGGGGCAGATACCAGAATATAGAAAGATCGAACTGTATTTGTCTGGTTTGTAATAGTGGTGATATCGAGGATGAATATCATTTTTTCATTTGCAATCACTATGCAGAACAAAGAAATACTTATCAAGATAAACTAAAGAGAATATGTGCTTTCTTCTTTTCACAATGAATGATATTCATTTTATATTAAATAGTAATTCAGCTGATATTCTAAGGATAACAATCAAATTTATGAATGAATGTTTATGCCTAAGATCTATTTAAAAATAAGGCTTATCTATTTATAACTTTTTTTTTCACTGTTTCTTACTATAATAAACACTATTGATATTATTGACCAATGTCATATCATGGTACTTATATCCATGCAGTGTTGTAGATCATCTGAATTAAGTTATTGTTCTTTATATTCTTTGTGTTGTTTTGTTCATGCCATAACCATTTATTGTAAATTTGTTTGTGCAAATAAATATTGTCTATTGTCTACATAGCATTCAACAAGCTGAGTTAATAAAAAAACAATTTATTTGAGGCGTATTATTAAATAATAACAGGTATTTTTTGTTTTAATACATACTTCCAAATCTTGTTTTTTTCATACCCCCTGCTTCAGCGGGCAGTATATAGTGATCATGGTGTCCTTTGTTCGTTTGTCCGTCTGTTCGTTATTCCGTCAGCCATAGGAATACACTCTTTGTGGCGGCAAGTCCTCCTATAGACTACAAGGTGAAATCCAATGAAACTGTCACAGAATGTCCAGTACACATTGCCATTGTGCACAGTCTATTGAAATTTTGAGCTGATTTTTTTTGGGTGGAGCAGGGGGAAATATATTTGTGAGCTTTGCTCAAAGTTTTTCTAGTTTTCTTAATTAGGATCAGCCACTTCCTGTTCTGTTCAAGTAACAGAACTACATGTATGATTCCTTGCCAACCAAGGTAAATCTTTAAAGCTTTTGATATCACAGAAGAAACTCCTATTGTTGCAAAAGGATGAAATATCATGCCAATGTTTACAATATTTGTTCAAATGAAACTTTATTAGGAGGAACAAATAAATGTTGACAAATGTCCACCTCTTTAAAATTTAGAATAAGAAGAACCTTTGAGAGGGGATGGTCTGAATCTTTACTAAGCTTGACTCTGAATACTAAGAAATCTAAAGGTTTGATATTTAATAAAGCGGGTAGACATATCTCCCAGCCTTTCGATTTATATGGCAGTAGACTTGAATGTGTTAAAACAAGATGTGTTTGTGAAACACTACATATGCCCCCAGATTCCAATTTTTTACCCCTTTTTGACCCCTATGACCTTGACCTTTGACCTTTGACCTAATTTTTTTTGCATATTTATGTTCCTCTTGACTAGACCTATACACTTGCCAAGTATCAAAAGTCTACCTTATATAGTTCAAAAGTTATAGCCAAGGTTAAAGTTTCGGACGCACAGACAGACAGACAGACAGACAGGACAAAAACAATATGCCCCCTGATCCTCGATCTGGGGGCATTTGGGATTATATTTTAGTATTAGTGGTTGTTTTTCTATTGCACAGGATGAATTATATCAAAAAGCACTAGAAGGGTATTTCAAGCTGTGTAAGGATTTTCTCTCACACAGCCCAGGTGTCAAGACAAGTATACATGTATTTGACCATACGATTAAGCCTATCCTTCTTTATGGATCTGACATTTGGGGAGCATTTAACCCTTTTACAGCCGGGTTCAGAAATGGAAACATTTCTTTTGATAGAATTTATTCAAATATAACATATGAAAAGCTTCACATTAAATTCTGCAAGAATATTCTTGGTGTTCATAAAAGAACAAGCAATTTGGCAGCTTTATCAGAACTTGGAAGATTTCCTCTCCACTTTGATATTATTAAAAGTATACTTCGATATTGGTATAGATTGGAAAATTTGCAGACTAAATTCCCTTTGCTAAATAATGCGTACACTACCTCTAAAGATTTGTTTAATAAAAAACTGCCTTCTTGGTATGGGTCTGTTGATTATTGACCTTAGTCACACATCAGCAGGACAAAATTTATATAGTTTCAAAAAAATCCTGAATGATAGTATTTTTTCTCATTACTTAGAACATTGGAATATATAGATTACACCACAAGATCCCGTTCATTACCATATTTTATCGACTAGCGATAGTTAAATTTTAAAATTTTAATTGCGAGGCTTGCCGAGCATTTTAAAATTTTTAAATTTAACTATCGAGAGTGGATAAAATATGGTAATAATCGGGATAAAGTGGTGTAATCTTTTTCTCTAATGATCAATGATAAAGACCGACAACTGTATTCTGAATAGATTTGGCGGGAAATAGCACGGGGCTTGTTGAATAAAGAAAATTTATCCAACGGGTCAAAACCGGTTTAAACTTGACATATCATTAGAGAAAATAGTATTCATACCAATTCTGAAGGAAAATTAAAAACATATACTTTGTTTAAAACTAATTTTGGTATAGAAAAATATTTAATCCTTCTAAATTTTGAAGATAGAAGGAAATTAACACAATTCAGAGTGTCATCACATAAGATATTAATTGAACAAGGTAGATATCGAGGTATACCATGCCATGATAGAATATGTCCAAGATGTTCATCGGGAGAGGTGGAAGATGAAATCCATTTTTTATTCACATGTGCTTCACATTCTGCAGACCGTAATAAATTATATTACCTAATTCTCAAATAGTGTCCAAATTTTCAGGACTTGTGTAAAAAAGACAAGCTAATTTGGTTAATGGGTTGTGAAGAGATATGCATCTTGTCATTGTCTTTCAAAATTTATTTCGAGTAATGAGATTTTCAATCCTTCTTGTGACAATTAGATTCAATAAATTTGCAGATCTTATTTATTTGAACTTTTGTTTTGGTGCATTAGGTGCAAGGAGGTCTTTAACTTTGATCTAGATCTTATCCACAGTTTATTCAAATAACATATAGAATATGATGGAAAATAAAATAAAAAAAATAGAGCAGTGCTCAAGGTCCCCCGCCTTAGAGTTGTATGTTCCTTTTACCTGAAAAACGGTACAAGATGAAAAAAAATGTTTGGGGAGAGTTTTCTTGCATTTTTTACGAGGAAAAATTTGCAAAAAACCCCATCAAAATCCGATGAAAAATAAAAAAAAAAATTTTTGGCCCCCCCCCCCCCAACACCTTTGACCCCAATTATCTTGAAATCGGTAAGAGATACCAGAAATCTGTTGGCATATGTATGAGAGCATTCATTGAGAGGAATCTAACGGAAAAAATCCCATCGAAATCGGATAAAAAATAAAAATTTCCCACACGGACCAAATTTTGGTGCAATAAATTCTATTTTTAGAAATTGTGACCTTGACCTTTGACCTACTGACCCCAAAATCAATAGGGTTCTTGCCCTTCCCTATTCCTTCCATCTGTATAAGTTTTGTTTCAATCGGGCAAGGGATACTCAAGTTATCATCCGGAAACGAAATCCGGAATGACGGAAAGGCGAATTCTATAGTCCCCCGCTTTCGCGAAAGGCGGGGGACAATAAAGGCCAAGTGACCTTTAAGTATCTGCTCTTGGCACCTTCTGCATCTTAACAATACAATTATATCTCATTTCCACCTTCTTGATGAAAATTGTATTAATGTATTTACATGAATTTATATTTTTAAGATGGTGAATGGTGAAACAATTTTGTACAATTCAGTAAACTTAACTTAAATTTTTGCTTTTCTGCACTGGGCATGAGGAGAACCAATACTTTACAAGAAGATTGGATTCTTGAGCATCGTCCCTTGGTGCCCCCTGCAGTAAAGCAATGGTTTGGTTAGTTCTACTTTATTGTTTGTCAGTCTTTTGTACATGAATGTTTAGGTAAAATGTGATGAACACTGCATTAATTTATTTTTTGTTAAAATGGTCACTGGTGAAACAATTTTGAACTTTACTTAACTTTTTGCTTTTCTGCACTGGGCACGAGGAGAACCAATTCTTTGCTAACTAAAGTAGATTGGATTCTTGAGCATCGTCCCTTGGTGCCCCCTGCAGTTAAGCAATAGTTTTGTTGGTTCTACTTTATTATCATTATTATTTCTGTTTATTTTGTCATGTATGGTTAGGTAGTGACGTGTACTGTATTGTTATGTTGATATGATTTTGTATCAATTATGAATGTTATTGTCATTTGCCCCTTGTGGGCCCTGATTTGGTCAATAAAAATATACTATTCTATTCTATTCTAAGTGTTTGTGAGAAATTTAACCCAGCCCCCACCCCCCACCCCAAAAAAAAACACCACAGGCACAGCCGATAACCTAACCTGATTATTTGCTGTTGAAAACCCTTCTGATTAGATACGAGTACTTATGAATTTTTATGAATTTTAACAGAATGGATGAAATATAGGAAATGTCCTTGATTATTTAGGTTCCACCCCCAACTGTTCGTGATAATGAATCATTCCTCTGTTCATGGACATGGTTATCAAAGCGGCGTGTCTTTTCACCCAAATACACCCAAATGCACCCAAATACACCAAATTATAACCAGATAAACTGAAAATAAGACAAACATGGATACAATTAATTAAAATTAATACTTTTTATACAGTTTTTATGAACTTAAATTATGTATTTTTAAAGTATTTGCATTGGAAATGTCACTTAAAACTTCAATATTGTATGCCCCTTACGACCATGGAAAATATACCCAAATACAACAATTAACGCCTTTAAGCATAATTTTTATGCTGAAAATATAAAAATATAATTTGTTTGTATCATTTTTACCAATTTTTTTCAATAAAATTGTGATTTTTACGCAAAGTTTAAGAATAATACACACAAACTCCCATTTCGCATTCAATAACCTTAAGGCTTGGCACCCAAATACTTTGATGACAGAATCATGAAAGATTTATTCAATTTATTGTTAAATAAATCACAATTTAATGATAAAATTATGTTTAAAATCAAAATGTTCCTTAGCAAATTGTAATAACAGCTTGTTGAAGTGTATACATTTGTTAGTGTATTTGGTTGCAATTGCTCTAATGATCATAAGGGGCATGTCTTTGCTTTTTTCACACTAATAATGCCAAAAACTATTATTAAATCAATAAAATGTTAAAACTTTTATTAAAATACATAGATTACAATCATTTTAACCATTTATTGCCTAGATATCATGGTGCATTTGGGGTGTGTTTGGGTATATTTGGGTAAAAAGTCGCTCCCTTATCAAAGCCATATACCTCAATCGCCAAGGAAGTTGCCCATTTTTGCCGATTCCTCTACTATTGCATGCTGCAACAACTAAATTCAATGTTGTCTTTGACATTTCAGATTTGACTGCTTTGTTTGTTCAGTGGATTAAGAACATAAGCTCTGCTTTGTTGAGCACCGTTGAAACGCCAGGGAATAAAATTGGCGGGTAATACGATTATCTCCCTGTATGAAAATCAGGTTTTCCTAAAACATGTTCAGCAAAAATCCGATATAGAAAGGATAAAAACGGAGACATATTTTTTTTTTATTATTTTATCAGAGACCTACGCGCGCGGGTGACGTTAAACATAGAATTAATTTAGGACGGCCTAACTGAAGAAAATCACACATTTTGGTCTTTTAGTCATAGAATTCAAAACCATCTAAATAAACATTTGTCTGAGATCAGGGGTGAATTCCAGAGAGGCTGCCACCACGGCGTCTTTACAAATCGTACGAAAAAATGAACTTAGCAGTAAGTCTTCCGGGGAAAACGTGTCGCCCGAGTAATATTGTGACACATACGTAAAAAAAATATTCTAAATTTCCATCAAATAGGAAGTTGGTATGCGAGAGATTCCAAACTCTATTACACAGTATAGGACCTCATACTGATACTCCATGTTGAAAAGCAGAAGGCTGGCATATGTAGTTCCTGAGAAAATTATGTGACAGAAATTTTTTGTGACTTATTATACATCATTGCAGAGACATATTTATATGTGTCAATTGTTATTTTTCAAAATGTTTCTATATTGACGCTATGTTTCTATTTTTAGTTTTATTGACACAACGTGTCTGGTTGGACTTCAGAATATAGTTTTTCACTGAGAAAGGTCTTGTGAAAAAATATTTTAAAAAATATTGGAAAACGCTGTAATAGGAGTTTCAGTCGGGAAATAAAAGGGGATATATTAAAATGTTTTTACAGAGCAACCACTGAAATCAGTGAATTATATATTTAACAGTTGTCACATTTTGAGTATTGCATATTTCACGTAAACATGCTAATAAAATAGAGTCTTACTTGTTTGTTTTTTATTTGCAAATTTAAGAGAAATGTTGGCATTTATTCATCATTAGAGCACTCATGTAACCCATTCTGGATGATGGCAGATCCACACGCGCCTTCAAATAAAGGTTCTATTTCTAATTAAATTCCGATGTATTGACAAAATTTTCATCCACAGAAATGTAATGAGCTACTATAAAACTACATATGTAATATAAAAATGATGGACTTTTTACTCTTTCAATATGTTAAATATAGACCTGTTAGGAATATATTGGCCTCGGACTTCGTCCTCGGTCAATATAAAACTAACAGGTCCATATATAACATATAACTAAACTAAGACATCAACATAAGATACTGAGACTATTTCTATTTATATCCGGTGTCCGAACTTTGGTGTGAATTTTTTGTGTGGTCAACTGTTTGGAAATTAAGGGAAATAATACACCATTACAATACTAAAATTGAAAACTTAATTTAGACGTCAACAAAACAATTTCAACGGAAGGGGTATACTGATTCTGTGTTGTGAATAATTCTCTTAAAAGATACAAGATACAAGATACAAGATTTTCATTTCTCCAATCATGGGCCTATGAAGGGCAACAACATATAACAATCATTGTTAAGTCAGGAACAAAACGAACATCAAAAACATTGCACATTGCAAAGAACAATACAGCTTTCATATGCATGAAAAAATTATGTATATATGTACTTATAGCTGGGACTAGCTTATAGTAAATAACAGTATACATGTCAATATTATTTAATTGATGAATTGACTGACGGCGGTGCCGCAAGGGAAGGTTAATGTTTTTATTCATTTTTAAAGAAGATATCATGGGATGGTGCATTAAGAATAAATTCCAAAACTTTTAGTAATGCACATTTAATTAAGTACTATTTTTACGTATGTATTGACATAACTCATTCAATACAATTTTGTCTTCACAGGACGTTAACCATACAAGTCTTTCCTCAGATGTCCACATAAAGAAATTCGGACAGTTTTCACATATGGTGTCTGTCCTCTACATGTTTCTTACAGTTAAATAGAAAGTGATATTCATCTTCCACCTCACCCATGCTACACCTTCGACAAAGTCGTTGGTCAGGAGGATTACCCTGGTACATCTAACCTGTGGGATGATTCTCTTAGTTTGGTTAAGCTTCTCTTAAGCTCAAAGTTTTTGATGAATTAAACTTAAGTAGTTCTCGAATCCAAAAATTGACTTAAATTTTAAATAAGTGCGGTGTTTTCCATCAGAATGCTGTGTGAATTGAGTTTTCAAAAACTTTAAATATGTTTGCCTCAAGGCTTTTTCAACCTCTCTTTAGATATTTTTGTTTTACTGCCTAGACCTGAAATATTCTGTAATATTTGCATAACTGAACCGTACCAAGGTGACTTTTTTTTATCAAATAGCTTTTTAGAATGTTGATATGCATCTTGTAGTAAAGGAAATGAGTCCAGATTTTCTAGTCTGGAGCAAAATTAACAATGGTTTTGATAGATATTCAGTGCAAAAATATGACACCGAACCTCCTGATTTTTGTCAATTTATTGAAAAAAAAACACGTAAGCTCAGATATAAAGAAATTGGCCTAGGAAAAGTATCATTTTTCTAGTAGCATAGGTTCTGTTAGAAGGATGGACAGGGTGAAATATGACCGAAAGAAAGCAAAAGGATAGAAAGCAAAGAGAGGCAAGCCTGAAAGGGAGAAGGTACTAGAAAAAAAGGCATTGAAAAATGTACGAATAAAGGAGTGGGAGAAAGGAGAGGGAGAGGGTGGGAGAAAGGCGAGAAAGGGCGGGAGAAACTGAAACAGAGTGTGGAGGGAAAGATCAAAAGGCGAGAAAAGGAGAACGATCGACACCAATACTGTCCCTCCATTCATATGTACTAGGCATGTAAAGCGCTGAATTTTGTGTGAAAACCACGCTATTTCAGCAAAATTTCGAAAATTGACCTGTAAGCTAACCTGCCTCATCGGCGGCCTAATTCCTTGACCTTCATCTTGAAATTGACAACAGAGGTAGACTACATACTAGGCTGTATTACTTCATTTTTCCAATAGTCATCTTAATTCCCTTTTTGGCTTTGTAGCAACATTCGGTTACAACGCCGGCATATGAAGTTAACATCTCCCACCAATTCGCTAATTAAGGGCCTATACGGGTCGATACAGTGACTTCTTTGTTGTAGCAGACCGATATTGGGTATCTGTTTCCCAGATTATAACAGGTCTTCCCCTTGAAAAGCATAAGATTGCTGCTTCATCTATCAGATTTCACATGTTCAACACGACAGGTGTCTTGTGAGAAGCAGGAGATGTTTACTCTACCGGTGCACCTGATGTAAGCCGTGGTTTTTATATGAGTCCGTGTTATGCATCTGTACATTATTTGGATATCATTTGATTATTGAAGCAACTATTTCAGAAAAGAGAATCTGTATTGACATTGAAAAACGTAATATACAAACATATATTATTTTTGTTAAACATTAAAAGTGTAAGTGTTGTCTCCATTTGATGCACAAAATATATTTCAAGGTGGCTATCATTATATTGCAGTGATTGCCTTGATTTGTCTATTCAAGTTGTTTTGTTAATATCTGCATTTGTATTTCAACCAGAATAATCACATACTAGTATGTTTAATCATTGTCTTTGTAATGTATGCGTGTGTTTTAATGTAGGTATGATTCCATATTAACAGAAGTCCATTATTAGTAGAAGTCTGCAACTCGTTCAATATGTTTTGTGACGGTGTTGTCCCCAGATTAGGCCGTTATCAGTAAAATTGTCCACGGGGGGTTCCTCCCAATCTCGTTCGTGCAGTATGGAATGATATCACAAAAACAAGTACTTGTTAATTATTCACAGTCGAATAATCATTTAAGTTAATGAGAAATGTCAACACTGTTCAACCCACCCAGGGTAGAATTATCTCCAAAAATAGGAAAAATGGAAAGTTTAACGCCGACAATAATGCCAAAAGATTTCGTATTATTATCATAACTTGAAGAGATTTGTAGCAAGATCGATATTGAAATTGAAAAATGAAAAATAAATCTTTATACAATAAATGAACTTTTTTTCCTCCAAAAAGTTTAAACGATAAATTTATTGACTGTAAAGTGTAGTGAGAATGTGGATTTTCGAGAAAATGATAGAAGACTAACGGTCGTCGAAAAGAATCTAGAATAGTGAAATTGCAACTACACAGCAGTGCCACACGTATTTGTTACCATGTGCTGATATTATAATTCTCATAATTCACGCGAAAGGGTTTAGAGAACTTTATTTTCTTTTTTGCTATGCGGCATGAAAAAAATATTCAAATATTTGTCGAGACAATCACTGCGACCCTGAGTACATTGAAGATATATATTGCCAGTAGGTTTATAGATCATTGTTACGCATTTTATTGCATTAATACAAACTATGGTTATTTTAACAACTTCATCAAAAGTAACTCCCGAGATATTTAGCATACCAGCTATACTTTTAATGTCGGTATATTAAGGCCATATATTGATAAGCAAAAAAGTTAACAAAATGAAAAACAGAAACAATGCAATCTTATTCATGTTTTAACATGTTAACATTACTCTCCGGAATTCAATCTTCTTTCTCGAAATAGTACAAAAACTTGCTATATAGGACAGGTTTTTTATTATATTTTCTATTACTTTAATTTCTGATTTAACTGTTTATGTTCTATACATATTATGTTTCTATTTTGTAGTTTTATTTAAAGACATCTGTCATTATTTCGGTTATCAATTATCACATTCATCTGAAAACTGACGGGGTAGAGCCCGACACGTAGCGCATATTAATTGTCCCTGTGGATTTTGCATATATTAACTGTACCCATAATGCAACATTTATTTTCCGGCCATGAATTTTTAGCTACTATTTTTAGTCTTCTCGCACGAAATCTCGTTTGAATCCCAGCGGTAGTCTGGGGACAACGTCGTCTACTGATGTATTACGAGTTGCTGACTTCTACTAATAATGGACTTCTGATATTAATCATTCTGCTCGACATTGGTTAAAATCTATGCCTATGCCTATGTATATGTATATGTATATGTATATGTATATGTATATGTATATGTATATGTCTTATCTGCACATATGCGTATTTTTTCTAGTGTCACCTATGTTGTTTTGCACAATACCTTTTCGCTTTTTTAAACATTGAGTTATC
Source organism: Modiolus philippinarum (assembly GCA_002080025.1). Taxonomy (NCBI): domain Eukaryota; kingdom Metazoa; phylum Mollusca; class Bivalvia; order Mytilida; family Modiolidae; genus Modiolus; species Modiolus philippinarum. The sequence continues at coordinate 272,629 of MJUU01058147.1, forward strand.
GTAAGTCCAGGCTTTACAACAGATTATAAGGCTACGGCAAGTCATATTCCACACAATTGCACCGCAATTTGCTTTTGCTGGTAAAATGTAGCTAAGAATCAGAATTTCAGATTTCAAAATAAGTGAAAGGTGTCCTTCTTTATGATATCATTTCTCTTGAATCAAATACCTGAGAGCAATTATGGTATTGGTATCAAATAAAATAGCCGTGACATAAAAATGAATTTGGGGATCACCGTTTACTTAATCACAAAACTGAAATCGAACATTTAGGATTTTTACATAGATTTACATAGAAATGATAGGGAAAATGGCTATATCAAATTAGACAATCATGACAGATGTCAGTTTGATCAAATGGAAAACTTGAAAAAAACTATCATAGAGTATTTTTCCCGTTTTTTTTTTCAAAATATTATATTGTTTTTACATACAAATAATAAATATTAAGTCACTGTTGAAGCAAGAGGTAAAATTCGAAATATTAATTTCTGTTTTGATGACTTTATGAAATTCTTTATTTATCAAATTATCTCCCTTTCGAACTTTCTGTGTTCCTTTAAATCCATCAATAGATTACAGCTCGTGTATTGTAATTCATCTTTTGTGATGAAATTGTTGAAATGTGGAAAGGAAACAAAAATTCTAAATATTCAGGAACTATCTGAATTTCTTATAGCTTATTTTGTTAACTTACTAAATGTATGAAACCTTTATGAACAAAAATTGGACGAAAATGGCGGAATAATACCACGGAAACACCTTGAAATAGTATTTGTGACATCACTAATGAGATTCAAGGAATAAAGTCCCAAGCTGGCTATCGCCCTAGACGACAACCCGGGACGACAGCGAACAAATGATCACAATGATGTTATCGTTTAGTTTTGCATTTTATCAATGGGTTTGTTTAGATCACATGACTGACGTCATTTTTTGTGTTGGTTCCATGACGCAAACAAGGAAGACAACATGGCGGAAGACAATGATTCCACATAAACAAACAAAATACTTTACTGCATGGGATGACCTATAAATTATTTAAAAATGACAGTCGTTAGAAAAGAATTTGTGTATTTAGAAGAAATTTCATAATAAAATGGGAGCAAAACAAAGTTCAAACACACCGAGGGGTCGAACTTTTTCTGGCAGTGCTCCCGGGACGAGTGGTGCTGATGTAGGGCTGTCTGGTACAGCCAACGGCACAAGGGCAAGAGCTCGAAGCCTTGGTGCATTTGCAACAGGTGCTGCGTTAGGAATTCCCAACGGGAATGGTGAAGCGAGAGGAGCAGGATCTCCAGACTCGGATTCAAGCACCCCGGAGGATGGCCCCATATTTGGCAGAAATAACATCGCACATTCTTTACCATTACATTTATTTGCCCTTCATGGTAAGCCCCAATCAAAAGGTTGCTAGCAAAAGTAGAAAATTTAACAAATTATGTCTCAATGCCAATCATAGGCACTCAGACCTGTCAAGTCTCATGCTTTCGGCGTGAGAGTCACGATTTCCAACACTAAATCATGCTCTCACGCTCACGCATTTCAATGTCAGGCTTTTTTAATTTCCGAATAAAATAGATTTCAAGTAGAAAAAAACGACATTTTCATAATAACAGGGATGTGATACTTCCGCGGAATCGTGGATTTCCGCGGGTCCGATACTGACCGATTCCGTTATTATATGTATTTTTATACTTCCGCCAGGCTGATTTCCGGTTATGTCCGCGGGTCATCAAATGTATGAATCTCATCCCTGTAATAAGAAAACCATTAATAAGGGGTTGTTCTGCACATCCTTCCGTAATACTGGTTCATTTTCTACTACAGGCCTTGACGTAAAACACATTTTTTTCAATGGAAATCGCAGATATGAAAGCTAAATATTTTCCCTTTTTAATGAAAAATTTGGGCTCAAATTCCTTGTTTTTGCCATTTGAAATGCTCTCATAATGCACCACTTTGCATCTCTGACATTAAAATCTTTAGGCTATTCACCTACACTCCCTTCGTCTCACTCTTGGAACCCAAACCCCCTTGACAGCTCTGGGCACTTATTTCATAAGTAAAATGAGCGAAACAACAAGTGCCTGTGATGCCAATGGGTTTGATAGAGAGATAAATTTTTGGATTCCGCATGATTAAAACAGCTTTTTACCGAATACACAAAACTTATGACTAGCATTAAAACAATAAGCATGCACATATTATACAAGTTGACATACATACAAATGTATACATCAAGCAACCTACCATAAAAAACGTACTGTTCTCACACTTTAAGACACTGTTCATTCTACCGTAAACAATGAGAAAGGTAAAAAAATGCTCATAAAAAAAAGCAGAGTATTAATTGCAAAGCATTGATCATAGATCACAGTTAAATTACATCACTAAACATTAAAAGCATATACATGATATATAAGCTAAACTAAAAAGCATAACTAAACATTTACACAGCACCAAGCAAACATGGGATGAGAGGATTCCCCTCCCCCACAAATACACAATCTTAGCCTATCTATCTGCCTCCGACAGAGTAAGACGTCTGCTTTGCCATCATTTGGTGGCCATTTTGAAACATCAAAGGTTGAATCTTCTGTATCTC
>MJUU01058147.1:277184-293081 GCA_002080025.1 Modiolus philippinarum
GAGACCGAGAATATCCTGCAGTAGTGGTAAGACAGTTTTCATTGTCTTACAATAAATAAAATCGTGAGACCGAGAATATCCTGCAGTAGTGGTAAGACAATTTTCATTGTCTTACAATAAATTGATAGTTTAAATCTCAATTCTTCACTAAACGCCACATAATACATCAGCAAACAAATACCGAAGTAAGAACCAGGAACTGAGTTATAAATCTTTATTTTAGCTCTTGAAATCATTATCATTTCGACATCTTATGTCTCTTCAGTGCGATAAATCAAAACAAAACAAAAAACAACTAAAAGTTAAGAGAAAGCTGATAAAGAACAAATTGCCAAGATGGCAATAAAGCAACGCCAAAAAAAAAAACAGCTAAGGACAGGACCTTGAATGAGGGAGATCCTACTTTAAAAGTTTTGTACAATTTTCTTCTCTTTCAACAATTATAAACACCTATGAAACCAAGAAATATATTAATATCATTGTCAGTGTTCCGACATGACACGAAGTCTTTTCCAAAACCGATATCTCTGGGAGAAACTAATCTTGGAATTACCCTAGTTTGACATATCATATATACTCGGAGCATCGGTTTTTTGTGGCCTTAAGTGTCGATTATGACGTCATGATTTCCATTGAAAAACAATGTTATCCACGAAAACTAATGTCCCACGATAACCCATGATCAGACGGTTAATCACCCTTTCCTTATTTTGTTCCCTTGCTTAAAATAATCTTACCTTATTTGTTTATGAAATCAATTTTTATATCCGTAAGTTTGATTCGGTGTTGCTTATAAACCATTAATTCCTCATGGTCATTGATTTGTCACTACAATAAACTGTTATGTAGACTTCCGCCATACAAAATCTAAACTGAATTGAACGCACTTACAGTTGACATAATGCATTCTCTAAGCCCATAGTAATGAAAGATTGAACATCTTCACAAAACAATGAACCTAAATAACACATTTCTTCTGTCTTTTCCCACATAATCATGAACCTATCGCTTTTAATGATATCAATATCCATTTCCTTCTGGAAATGCCTAGACGGGCCAAACCTTTATCCCTTCAAGGCTTCTGGTGTTTCGAAGTTGAACTCCCTGTCATGATTTGTCAAAAGAATATTGCGCAATGCATGCCAATGCCATTTTTGTTGCCTTTTTAGTATTGTCGGTGTCCTTATTAGCTAGGAGCTGGTCCAAATCCTCATCGGTTGACATGCCAAACCTGACACTGGCAGCTGCCTTTTGTGTACAAACGATCATGACGTAATCAAAATGGGAGGCAATTCAGAGTAAACTGCAACCAGAGGCTACCGAAAATCCGACTGATAACGTCCTTATATTTAATTATATCAATAAAAATCGATATTTTTAGGGTTTTTTTTTTATCAAAATACTATAAAATTTCACAAAACATGGTTAACCACCATACATTTAAATTTTCAAGAGTTATTCACCGGTGAATAATTTAGGTTATTCCATGGACATGAGTACTTTAGTATTTTGTAAAGGTTATTCAACCTTTGTGCCAATTTCAATAAAATATCCAGATTATTTTATGTCATGTGACTTTATTTGAACCAATAGAATCAATTACTTATTATGTAAGGTATAATAATACTTTTTATTACAGATTTCAGGTTGGTAGGATTTGCGCTGATTAATAACAAATTCTCATGAGTATGAATATTAGTGTCTATCTACCTTTATAAATGATTAGGTTTCAGTTTCATTATAGAAAGGCCAGAAAATTTTTATAAATCTTTTTGCAAACATTCATATATAAAAGTGTAGCTGTATGATTTCCTTTGTAGTATACTATGTCTTATTACATTAAGTCGGTCAAAAGATAACGATGAATACTTGTAGTGCAATATGCAGATCAGTTGTTGCTTCGGAATATATTTGGAAGTTCAATTTATCATTTTTTCCCAACATATGGTTCATAAATATTACTCAATGTAAAAACTAATTTGGACATCGCTATTATATTAATATTTCAGCCTACAACGTGTAATCTGTATAGTTGTGTAGATCTGAATACCAACCCTGGTACGTCATATGGACAAATGTTTAGACAATCATCATCCATTACAGGAAGTTATTGTGAAGATTATAAGGTACTGTCTGTAATTAAGAATAGAAGGTTCTCTTTTTGTTTCATACAAATATAAGAATAGGATAATCATTATCTCTTTGATTTTTGGATACAATTAAGCCATTGATCTTAACCTGAGAATTAATTACATTTATTGTCATCGTATTCGCCATATAATGTAAATTCAGTCTCTGATAAAACCAAAGGCTCACATGAGCCTTTACCCTCAACTGACTACTTGTTTTATTCATGGAATGTTTTCAAGATAGAGCAACTGTTTGTTTATTTCATGAGGGTGCAAAAAAAAAAGCAAAGACCCATTAATATTAACAGTTATGATGTATTTGATCAATGAAGCCTTTTCAAGTAGATGAGCTGAAAACGATAACTATTAGATCTTAGGATCATTGTTTCGATCAAGTTATATGTTAAACTATTTTCAACGCTTGCGACCATCTTGGATACGGTACCGACATAATAAACTTGTAACGGGATAACCAAACTATTACTATTTTGATGGAATTTCGTTAAAATTGATCAAGCTGTTCTAGAGGAGAAGATGTCTGAAACCATATCTTATTGGATTTTTTTTAAACTATATTCCCCGTTGACGGCCATCTTGGATTGTTTTGGAACATGAAAAACACAGATTTTTTAGGGTTTCTCTGATCAAATTCGCCCCTATCTTGGATCAGGTATCAGCATAAAAATTTAAAAGGGACAACCCATTGATTATACATTTCTAACAATCTACTTACAAGTGCACGGTGCTTGTTTATATGTTGTAATCGTCGACTAGCTTTAGACAACAATGCTTTTGTCGGAAAACGAATGACAGTGATTGTAAGAACACTTTGCAAGTTTATTTAATAAGTGTTGACAATCCTGCATCAATGACTGGAAAAGACCTTGAGGTAGCGCTATTTGAAATATAGCAAAATATCCGCTGAAACCGGTGCTAGGGCCGCCTTACTATGAGATATGTTGAAAGCCTTATGATAACTTCATGATCAATAACAACAATACAAACGCTGTTCATTGGCTTACTTCTACCATATATTTGTAGAGAATTTGTCTCATGTGCAATTATTCCATATCCTTTCATTGTTTATATAGAATCCAAAAGCGGCCCAGACTTAAAGATCTCAGAATGCATTTCCCATAGGATTCATTGTTAAGCTTAGTTCTCCGGTGGCGGCGATCTTGGATGAGATTCGAACCTGCCATATATATGCAGAACTATTAATCCACCGAGGCCATAGTTTTTATATATCACCAGAACTTAACTTTTTGTGGTTGAGTATAAGCCATCGACGCAACGATATCATACCGAAATCATAACCTTTACCGAAGTGAATATATCATTAAATCATTTCAATGTGTCTGAACTAAACTGGATGTTACTATTCAATACGATTGTTTTGATTGCTAATGCTGAAGGTATTGATAACTATATAATCCCTGATAAATTTTAATTTAGGTGCCACTTATTTCAAGAATTATTTTTCTTTAATGCGGATTAAGATAAAACATGTTGCAAACTAAACATTCCTTTAAAAGAGTATATAGAATTATCTTTATTATTATTATATTATCATTATTAGATAAGAAATATTGACTTTTGTCCTCCTTGCTATATAATATTACAACTGACTTGAAAATGTCAGCAGTATCAAATGCTTTTGTTCTTAACTGTAAAACACTAGTGCTTTAGTTTTGTGACGTTCTTGTTCTTTTTTGTTTATTTGTTTTGTCTTTGTCATACTGTCTCAATTCGTGTTGCTGTAAATTGCCGTGATTTTGGATTTATGACTTTAGAATTTCCCCTTTCCTCGTTCTTGCTTCGATATTCGTTTGCCGATGTATTCTCGGCAATTTAATCGAAAACAATTTCATGTATTCTTACAAATGTGAAAATGTTTCATTTGAATTTTCAAAGGCAGATACCCATCTTTGTTTCATGTTAAGTTATTTGTATGAACACCCTAGTGAAATTTATTCGGTTTTCTTGATTTCAATGACATTGACATTATAATGTTAGATATTCAAAGACATTTATAAATATTAATTAATGTATAGATACTGGCAAATTGATAATTATTGATATGCAAAAATGTCATTTAATTTATTGATTGATATTTAAAATTATTTGATGTTAAAAACGAATGTGCATGTCTAAAATGATTCCAATCTATTTAAAACAAGTGTGTAATTCAAAGATTTTTATAGTCATCTATAGATATTGATAAGTTAAGGATACATTCCACAACGGCTTCCCATGCATTTATTTTGCAATGACTGCATACATCGAACTGATAATGTGCTTTTTTACATTGGAAAATGGAGCAGTATTTGCAATTCTAGTTTTATCAATTAATTATAAAATTGAATAAATAAAACAAAAAGGAACTATTTTAGGTATGCTTTAATGGATGTCAAGACTGGTCTGCTTTGAAGTTATCAAATTTAACAATACGAGAAGGAGGATGGGGTGCCTGGGGATCATGGACTACATGCTCAAGAACATGTGGTAGGGGAGTACAATTCAGAAAGAGGAAGTGTGATAGTCCTACGTAAGATATCCAGTCTTTTGTTTATTATTTACTTTGCTATAATTGGATTCAGTTGTGAAGTACAAAGTTAAAACTTTCATCATTTCAAACTCCGAACTTACAATGAACATTATCTTTAACCTTTATACCGAAGAGTACATTATATCTTAAGTTATGAACATTGATTGCTTCTCTAAAAATACTCAGAAAATGATACATAAAAATTTGCTCGATGTTTTTCCTTGAACTAGAGAAAGTTGTATTGCAATCAAGACAATTCACATTATAGTTCGATATATATTTTTTAATTCATGTCTATCGACTTTGGAATTAGGTTTGACCGTTCGTGGAAATGGCTTCCAAACAAATATATGTTAAACTCCGTAAGGCCATATGTCTATGCAACGCGACGGAGAGACATGGGACATGATAATGGTCTGCGTCCGTGCGTCCGTGTGTCACGTTTTTGTGGGCGCAACTCCTAGGACTTTGATTATTTCCACATTGTTATACAATGACAAATCTTGTGGACGCAACCCCTCAGAAACCGCTGGTCAAAATTTATGTAAATTTAAAAAGATTGTTAGTCACTATTAATACTAGATCATATCGCATCACCATTTTGATTCGTCAAATTTTGTGGGAGTTATGGGACTTTGATTATTTCCACATTGTTATACAATGACAAATCTTGTGGACGCAACCACTCAGAAACCGCTGGTCAAAATTTATGTAAATTTAACAAGATTGTTAGTCACTATTAGTACTAGATCATATCGCATCACCATTTTGATTCGTCAAATTTTGTGGGAGTTATGGGACTTTGATTATTTCCAAATTGTTATACAATGACAAATCTTGTGGACGCAACTCCTCAGAAACCGCTGGTCAAAATTTATTAAAATTTTACAAGATTGTTAGTCACTATTAATACTAGATCATATCGCATCGCTATTTTGATTCGTCAAATTTTGTGGGAGTTATGGGACATTGATTATTTCCACATTGTTATACAATGGCAAATATTGTGGACGCAACTCCTCAAAACCGCTAGTCAGAATTCATTCACATTTTACAAGATTGTTAGTCACTATTAGTACTAGATCATATCGCATCGCCATTTTGATTCGTCAAATTTTGTGGGAGTTATTGGACTTTGATTATTTCCACATTGTTATACAATGACAAATCTTGTGGATGCAACTCCTCAGAAACCGCTGGTCAAAATTTATTAAAATTTAAGAAGATTATTAGTCACTTTTAATACTAGATCATATCGCATCGCCATTTTGGTTCGTCAAATTTTGTGGGAGTTATAGAACTTTGATTATTTCCACATTGTTATACAATGGCAAATCTTGTGGACGCAACTCCTTAGAAACTGCTAGTCCGAATTCATTCTAATTTTACAGAATTGTTATTGGCCATATGTACTAGATCATATCACATCGCCATTTTGATTCGACAAATTTTACGGGATTATGGGACTTTATCGACTTAATGCATACTACAACATAGGAAGACTTTGTGGACACATCTCGTCATAATCCAATTATGTGATTTTGCTAAAATTTTGCTCGGCTGTTTGCCACCAAATGCAGTTGATCATATCCTGCCGCCATTTTGATTCGCAAAATTTTAATGAGAAATTGGACTTTATCGACTTTACTGCAGCGGCGGGGGACATAGCTACGCGTAGAAATCTTGTTCAAATAAAAATAGCACGCATAAATAAATCAAACCTTATGAAAATACTGACAGAAAAAAGACAAATATATGCAGTAAATTATATCATAAGTTAAATAATGAAGCAAATTTTTTAATATATTATTTGAAGTGACATTAGGTGGAAGGAAATTTATACAAATCATGATTATACATATCTCATATGATTTTCTAAATGTTATTGAACTCACATTACAAATGAAAGCCTAATGATAAGCAAGCTTTTAAATTATTTTTTGCTTTGCTCTTTTATGTATACATGTATAATCACATTAAACATAATTAAGTTGACTGTTTATACATACGAAAATTCGACAGTAGAAAAGTCCCATGGAGAGACATGTTATTAAGCAAGCAGCGAAACAAAAATAAGAGTAACAAGACAGTGAGAGGAACTAATCTAAAAAGTTGCAATGTAAACTTCACAAAAACTGGCAGTATCATCAGTTGTAACAGTTGTTGATCACCACCCTGCAAAACAGTTTTAGCTCACCTGGCTATAGCCAGTATAAGCTTTTGTCATCACTTTGCGACCGTCATGCGTAAAAAAGATTTCATCCAAAGATCTTCTCATCTTGAAGTACTGGGCCAATCGGGAAACACTTGGCCATAAAAGTCCGTTGGTGGCCCTGAAAAAAGGGGTTTTTAGGTTTGCTAGCGGGGAACATGTTTTCACATTAAGCTCAATGGGAAAACACCTTTAAAGATCGCCTTGGCCAAAGAGAACCAAACTTTGCCACAATAGTGGTTCAGTGGTCCGCTTGAAAAAGGCTCCTGTTTGAGTAGTAATTTCCTTCTTATGTCAAATGGATATCACTCTATACAATTACATGCAAAAAGTATTGCAACAATTAAAAATGCTTTTCATTTAAAAACACGACCTTTGTTTGAAAATTTTGCAATATAGAAATACTGCCCCTCATAAATATACAATGTATGAGAAATTAAAAAATATAGTTGTGGTGAGCCACGATGCAAAAAGATTCTTCTTTTTACTTTTTAAGCTTTTTATGGTGTTTTATCTCGACATATTTTTACCTTTTAATCGTGGCTCACCACAACTATATTTTTTAATTTTTCGTACTACTTGTAGCCATTGCGCAAAACTTTGTTTTATTATCATTACAATGTATGAGGCTGGCAATGAGAGTAATAATAAAATTTCCCAACAGAATTGTCGAGACACTATCAAGGGCAATATTTGATAATTATTAATGAAAAAATATGTTTAATAAAATTTCATATTTTGTCATTTTGCAGACCATTGAATCATGCCACATGTACTGGAAATGAACACGATGCCTTAGGATGCAATTTAACGGTACGAGTATTTATATTCATTTTCATTTAAAATCTTGATTACGTAGTGAAAATATGCTGTTTTGTCATATGCTATACTAAGCTGTTTTGTCATATGCTATACTAAGCAATCACACCAATCAAGATTTTTTTTTCTTTTAAGCCATGTACAGGTGATAGTCCATCGGACTCCGTACTAATAAATCAGAGAGCATCAGAGACTTGTGGCAAACTCATTACAAATAATATCATAAATGGAAGTCTGTACAAAGCTGAGGGAGGAATTTACTCATCTCTTAGTAAGTACCAGTTTATTAAATGAGTATATAACGATGTCCAGTAAACAAATACTAAAGCTTAATTAGTCCAGGCACAGGTGTTTCAAAATTGAATATTCTTCGAAAATTCATTATGATCGCAACGGTTCTATCAGGCGTTGGATAAGGCCATATATAGTTGAGTAAATGGATTCAAATATGCGAACTTCTTCTGTAACTTAATATATTTAAAACAAAAAGGCATTAGTTAAAACTGAACATGATGGAATAAATGCATGCTGTAAATTAGACAGATTATTGACACTGTTGGTTGGAAGACTTAATGACATTGTTTGTTGGAAGACTCAGTGGCGGATCCAGACTTTCTGCTAAGAGGAGGCCCGACACATATTTTTTCAAAAAGTCTGGGACGGGGGACCATAATTTTCTGAAAACCCCTAGGAATTTTAAATAGTTTCCATCCTAAAGGGGGGCGTAAGGGGGGCACCGCCCCCATAAATTCGCCACTGAGACTACATAACATTGTTTGTTGGAAGACTGCATAGCATTGTTTTTTGGAAGACTACATAACATTGTTTTGGGAAGACCTAATGACATTGTTTGCTGCAAGATTACATAACATTGTTTGTTGGAAGACTTAATGACATTGTTTGTTGGAAGACTACATAACATTGTTTGTTAGAAGACAACATGACATTTTTGGTTGGATGACTACATGACATTGTTGGAAGTCTACATGTTGTTTTATATATTCAATTTATTATGTCTTTCGCACCGGTAGATCCAGCCTTCAAAAAAGACAAAAAGGGGGTTCCAATGGTGTCCCAGAAAAAAGGGCTTCCACTCAATGTGTTGTAAATATTATAAATTTTTGCCAAAATTCTACGCGAAAGTTTTTTTATTTTATTATAATTCATATTTGGTACAAAGTTAAAACACTATCTGGAGGGATGCATGCAAGTAAAAAATTTTCCAAAGTGGCCGCCATTTTCAAGATGGCTACCAAAATACGAAAAATTTGAAATTCGTCCAATTTTAACAAAAATTGAAATTTTCTCAATCATGCTTCAATGGAATTCATTCATATTTGGTACAATGTTGGATCACTATCTGGAGGAGGGTGTGCAAGGAAAATTTTGTTCAACATGGCTGCCTTTTCCAAGATGGCCGCCGAAATACGTAAAAATTTCAACTTTGTCCGATTTCAACGACATTTGATTTCTAGGTGATTTTGATGCTGCGAACAAGGTGGAATCATCGAATTGGCTGTCAGGGGCGACATTAGCTATTGCTTGCAATTGCAAATCTAGTTATTATTATGTCACCCCAGACGTAGTCCCGCCGTGCGCGGTTCCGGCTTATGAAAAGGCCCGCAGCATTCTCTGAGCTTGGAGTATGAGTCTTCCTAAAAGAGGCCCGGCACCTGGATCGGTATTCAGGGGCTCCGGCTACAGAGCTGCAGGGCGCGTCCCCAATTGGTAGATAGGGGAATGCCCTGTCTATGCGGGGTAGTCAGGTCATAATACGGAAAGCCTGACCGCGAACCATTGTAGCCAAACTGTATGGAGAAACGCCACGCTCCATGCAGTATAAAGACCCCTTCTATATTTCTCTAAAGAGAACCGACGCACTGGGTGTCGTATGGAAGGCTAAATTTCCTGCCCCTACCCATTTCTTCCCTTTTCCAGTAGCAATCAAAAGTCGTTACTCAGGTTGTCCCTTCCACCTTTATTTCTTCTTTTACTTACAATTTTTTGAATTGATTAACTTGTTCACGTCCTGATATAGCTGAAATATTGCTCATTGGACGTTAAACTCTAATTAATCAATCAATCAACCAGACGTAGTCGGGACGACATATTTTTCTTTGTCCGTTTCTCTATTAATCATTATTATTATTGTTTCTTTATTCCACCCTTTTTGTCCACGCAGGTACTCAATGATGCCTGGACAGAATTCATTCATATTTGGTACAAAGTTGGATCACTTTATACAGTTGTACCTCCACCAAAAAAAAATTTCAAAATGGCTGCCATTTTTAAGATGGCTGCCAAGTTACATCAGCGTTTTGAATTTGTCCGATTTCCATAAAAATTATAAAATCTGAAACATGCCTTGACAGAATTAATTTATATTTGGCAAAAAGTTGAATCACCATAAGAAGATGGGCATGCAACAACAAAAAAATTCAAAATGGCCGACATTTCCAAGATGGCCGCCAAAATACGTCAAAATTTCAACTTCGACCGATTTCAACGAAAATTGAATTCTAGGTAGATTTTGACACTGCGAACAAGGTGGAATCATCAAATTGGCTGCCAGGAGCGACATCTGCTATTGTTTGCAATTGCAAATCTAGTTATTCTTGATCTTCTTCTCTTTCCGCCTCGAAATTTGTCCGACCATTTTCTCGAAAGCAATTGGTCGGATCTTGACCAAACTTCACATGAAGATAGATCATTATCCCGAAGGATGCACACGGGTCTTGGAATTTTCCAAATGGCACCGGTTGCCATGGAAACGGCAAAAAAGCTGGAAAATAAAAATGCTCGGAATTGAATAAAAATTTACAGGAAGGTTGCCTAGGATATGGGTAATAGATTTCCGGTGTCCAAGACTTCAAAATGGCACCAGTTGCTATGGAAACGGCAAAATAGGCGGGAAAATCAAAGTGCTCGGAATTAAATGAAAATTTACAGGAAGGTTGCTTAGGATATGGGTAATAGGTTTCCGGTGTCCAAGACTTAAAAATGGCAGCGGTTGCCATGGAAACGGCAAAAATGGGACCGTTGCCATAGAAACGGCAAAAAAGGTGAGAAAATCAAAGTGCTCGGAATTGGATGAAAATTTACTGGAAGGTTGCTGAAGACATGGGTAATAGGTTTCCAGTGTCCAAGACTTCAAAATGGCACCGGTAGCCATGGAAACGGCAAAAAGGCGGGAAATCAAAGTGCTCGAAATTGGATGAAAATTTACAGGAAGGTTGCTTAAGGCATGAGGTATTGGTTTCTTGTCTCAAAGACTTCAAAAAGGCATCCGTTGCCATGGAAACAAAAAAGGCGGGAAAATTGAAAGTGCTCAGAATTAGACAGGTTGCCTACGATGTGTGGAAGTGATTTTCTGATTTGGGAGTTCGTTTGGGAGACTTTTGTATCAGCATCCTGATACAGTTATAAATTTTTACACATATTGTTTCTTATGAGTATTTCTGTCACGAAACATATTTCGAAAATATTGACCCACATTCGCTTTCAATAACATGTGTGTTATGGTAGAGTTTAAGTTCACTAAAACAGGTCATCGTTGCTCAAGACAAAATTAAGTATTGAAATAAAGCAACTTAAAATTCTAAATATCCGTTAATTGGCATGCTTGCATAATGATTCAAATTTGAAATACAAATGTATGTGTATTTTTGCTCTTCATCAACCGTATAATAATAATCTCTGATTTTTATTTATCAGTGGAAAGGTTCGACATACAGTGAAACTTGATTTAAGAGGTCACCTTTGGAGAGAAGTAAAACTGGCCTTTTAAAACAGGTGGCCTTTTAAATGAGGTTTAATTTATATGAAATATACTACGAAGGGAACTATATAAGGTGACCTTTAAAATGAGGTGACTGCTAAGGCAAGTTTGACTGTACCTTATCACACGCACATGGCTCCTACGATTAACGCACGTACGATGAATGATACAGAAAGTACTCAAGTTTGTTTTGTGTACCGTGAATCGTGTCAGTTAAATAATCTTATTCATTGAATGAAACGAACTCGAAATAAAACAATATGAACGTGCGTTTATAAAACCTGTGAATGTTTTGTAAAAGAAACTGGTAGTGAAGCAATGTGTACTTATAGAACGAAAAAAAATTAAATTAAAATGAATCGGTAACCACAAGATTTAGGGTAAATCAAAATAGGGTGTGAAACTAAAATTTAGAAATTGGCCCAACATCTCAACCCAATAAGGGGGTCATATGTATTACTTATATTTATTACACACTTTGTCAATATGAAGGCATTTTTGAATGCATGATATGACCGGAAGAAATCGATATTTTGACATCCTGGAAATATAAACTGTTATGTTACCGGGTCGTGATAATAAGCGTTTATTTGCCCGGAGTGTGAATATATCGAGTGTTTACTTCCGACCATATTATGTTGTCGGAAACAACGGCAGTAGAATACCGAAGGAACAAAGAACAAGATTGCATAAATCAAAGTCCAAAGACAAGGCAAAAGTAAGAATACCAGAAGACGGAAGAATAAAGAAACTACACAACCAAAAAACACGAACACTACAAATACAACAATAAAACTAAAGCACTAACAGTGTGAACATTCATGAAGTGACCTTAAGTGCGCAGGAAATGTTTAGCATGTCCTGCTCTGTATGCAGCACCTGTCACACTTTCAGTGGGTCAATCCAGGATAAAGTCAGAATCGGTAATGTCAAATCCAGGAAGATGTAATCTAGCTGAAAATGTCAGTTTTCATTTGTGACACCGACATTTCATATCTATCAATGATGTGGTGACGGCCATAAAATGTCTGAAGGGACGAAAGTAACAATGGCTGAACATAGCCCTGACCCAGCAGTTTTTGTGACATTTCTTTTGCCCTTTTACGGAAGTATGTAATAAATATTTTAAAANTGGTTTTATCATTGGACCCTATGGGAAGGTATTCAAAGATATTCTTCTCTGAAGCCGCAGAGCCAATCGGAACCAAATTTGGCGTGAATAGTCGTTAGGTGGTTCCCTTTCAAAAATGAGTCCGGCAAGTCTGCACATCATCTAAGATGGCCACCAGCGGGGAACTTAGTTTAACATTGGACCCTATGGGGAAACATATTCCAAGATCTTCTCTTCTGAAAGAACTTGGCCAATTGGAATCACACTTGGTCACAATGGACCTTTGTTTGTCCCCTTCTTAAAATGTGTCTGGCTTGTCTGAACACATTCAAGATTGGCATTCAACATTGGTATTATTATTTTTGACTGTATCTGTCAGCAATGGCCCAGGTGAGCGATACAGGCTCTTGAGAGCCTCTTGTTTTCAATGGAAATCGCAGATATGAAAGCTAAATATTTTCCCTTTTTAATGAAAAATTTGGGCTCTAATTCCTTGTTTTTGCCATTTGAAATGCTCTCATAATGCACCACTTTGCATCTCTGACATTTAAATCTTTAGGCTATTCACCTACACTCCCTTCGTCTCACTCTTGGAACCCAAACCCCCTTGACAGCTCTGGGCACTTATTTCATAAGTAAAATGAGCGAAACAACAAGTGCCTGTGATGCCAATGGGTTTGATAGAGAGATAAATTTTTGGATTCCGCATGATTAAAACAGCTTTTTACCGAATACACAAAACTTATGACTAGCATTAAAACAATAAGCATGCACATATTATACAAGTTGACATACATACAAATGTATACATCAAGCAACCTACCATAAAAAACGTACTGTTCTCACACTTTAAGACACTGTTCATTCTACCGTAAACAATGAGAAAGGTAAAAAAATGCTCATAAAAAAAAGCAGAGTATTAATTGCAAAGCATTGATCATAGATCACAGTTAAATTACATCACTAAACATTAAAAGCATATACATGATATATAAGCTAAACTAAAAAGCATAACTAAACATTTACACAGCACCAAGCAAACATGGGATGAGAGGATTCCCCTCCCCCACAAATACACAATCTTAGCCTATCTATCTGCCTCCGACAGAGTAAGACGTCTGCTTTGCCATCATTTGGTGGCCATTTTGAAACATCAAAGGTTGAATCTTCTGTATCTCGCCAATAAAACAAAATGGGACACGGTAGTTTAAATGTCTATTAATTCAATTCACTCACGCTTTGAATCTTACAGCAAACAAAATAAAGTCTATGTTTGTGAAAATACAGTTCAAGCGAAGGGCTGATGTCATGTTATTAAGGCATCTTTCAACACATTAGACTTTGACATAATTTTGCAGAATTTTGTTTTGTCCTTTATTTTTCAGAAAAATATATGATGGTTGCATTAGAATTGCAATAACACTTAACTATTTGAATACCAGGGGCGTCAATCTTGATTTGACAGTCGGCTGCATTTTGACCGTCAATTGTATGATTTATGCCCTCAGGTATTCAAATAATGTACTGTTATTGCTTAATTTTATTTAAATATAACATGTTTGGCATTTGATCTGCCACGTGGCAAGGATTAAAATTTGCATTTAAAGGATGTACAGTAGAACCTGGGAAGGAGCGAAACCATCGCTATGTATCATTTTTCTCGCCGTAACCAATGTTCTTAGAGCTATTCTGATGGTATCATATTTGTAAACATTTTGACCTTTTTTTAAAACCTTACCCCAAGGGCAATTTTTTAAAAAACTTTAACTTTTCTTCAGGAAGTAAGTCATTTAGTGGTAGGATGTTCATATCCGGTTTGTTTCTTCCGTACAAGGTCTGTAGGTACCATATATGTAGACATTATGCCCTTCACCTTGCCCTGAGAGTATTTTTTAAAAACACTTTAATCTTGCTTTTATAAGGTAGACATTTAGTGGTAGGGTGTTCCATTTGGTTTGTGATTTCATTATGATGAGAGCTTTCTGGCACTACCATAAATGTAGACACTTTGACCTTGACTTTGCCCTAAGGTTATTATGCCCCCGCGACAATAAGTTGGGGGCATATTGTTTTACCCTCGTCCGTCCGTCCCTCTGAGGGGGGTACATGGTTTGTCCCTGCAACTCCTACAGTTTTTATGCTAGTAGAAAGTTTTTGTTTTGCAGATCATTTGTACTTATATTGAAGATGTGCATGTGGTAAGGATTTTCATTTTGGTTAATTTTTGTCAAAAATATACATTGTTGAACTTAGTCATTTTTTAGTGATTTTGTGATAGAGGGTATATAGTTTGTCCGCGCAACTTCTCCTACAGTTTTGATGCTAGGAAGTTTTTATTTTGCAGATCTTTCGAACCTATATTGAAGATGTGCATGTGGTAAGGATTTTGATTTTGGTGCATTCTTGTCAGAAATATACATTGTTGAACATTTTTGGGGTGATTTTGTAATAGAGGGTACATAGTTTATCCACGCAACTCCTCCTACAGTTTTGATGGTGTGAAGTTTTTATTATGCAGATCTTTTGTACCTATATTGAAGATGTGCATGTGGGAAGGATTTTGATTTTGATGCTTTTTTGGAAAAAATGCACATTGTTGAACTTGGTCATTTATTAGATGAATTATTAATACAGAGTACACAGATTGTCCGAACAACTCCTCCTAGAGTTTTGAGGCTAGGAAGCTTTAATTTTGCAGTTCATTTGTACCTATATTGAAGATGTGCATGTGGTATGTATTTTGATTTCGTTTTTTTTTTTTTTTCAAAAATATACATTGCTCAACTTATAATTTTTTGGTGATTTAGTAATAGAGGGTACATACCCGTAGTTAATCTGTGCAACCTAGAATAACATGTGTTTAGCGGGGGCATCATATGTGTCTTACAGACACAAATATTACTAGAAAATCCCAATTTGATTCAACCTTGCGCGGGGGCATGTCATCCTCTAGTTTTTATCTTGTTTCCAGAATGTAGACATTTAGTGGTAAGGTGTTCAATTTTGATAGATGGGACTTTCTAGTGATAATAGCATTCTGGTACCATAATTTTAGACATTTGACCTTGAACCTCTCATGAGGAGTTTTTAAAAGCTTTAACCTTGCTTCTAGAAGTTAGTTGTGTAGTGATAGGGGTGTTTATGTTTATATAAGATGCGACTTCCCTATGATGAGAGATTTCTGGCAGTACCGTAGTTGTAGACATTTTGACCTTGACATTGTTAGGGTAATTTTTGTCTCGCCCGCGACGAAAGTCGCGAAAGCAAGACATAGGCGTGCAAAGTATGACGGCGACGGCG
>MJUU01058147.1:310734-327721 GCA_002080025.1 Modiolus philippinarum
GAAATGTTAGTGCTGAAATTGATATAAAAACAATCAATGAGACTTCACAGAGACTGCGACAAAAGAAATAGTTTGGAAGGAGTTGGTATATTTGTTGCTAGAGGAAACTAGATAGATATATTGAAGAAATGCAAATGAAATTTGGGTCCCTCAAAGTAATAATGGCGACCATGATGACTAACAATATGTAAATATCTAAAACGTAACTATGGTCATGTTGTAACAGTCTATGTTGAAACAGTTGACGCCATAATGTGTAATAGCTGTTACATTGAACACAATAGGTCGTCACTGAAAAACCACAGCTGTAGAATGCAGAAAGAACAAAGCAACAGATTACATATATCAAAGTACAAAGACAAGACAAAAGCTTGAATTCCAGAGGATTGCAGACTGAGGATACTGTACACCCACAAAACACAAGAATACTGTACACCCACAAAACACAAGAATACTGTACACCCACAAAACACAAGAATACTGTACAACCCACAAAACACAAGAATACTGTCACCCACAAAACACAAGAATACGTTTGTACCACAAATACAAAACTCAAAACTAAAGCACAAAGTGTGAACTGCAAAACAGAGCGATTAAAGGTGCTCTGGAAGGGTGAGTTTGTCCTGCTCTATATACAGCAACTGTCAAACTGTCAGTGGGTTACTCCAAGGTAATATCATATCAGAATAGAAAAAAATCCTGTCCATTTATGGTTCGTAGGTAACTTACTTATGAGTTCTTGCTATTATCATTTATATTATCCCTTGATAAGCTCTGGGTAAAATATGAAAAAACAAGAAAATTGCAGCAGAGCTGCGAGAGGGGGTTAACTTGGGACATGTGAAACTTGAAGTTCTTCAATAAAAATATAAAGCAGTGGGGAAATACTTATATTATACGCGTACACCCCCCCCCCCCTGTTTTCACATCATTGGTCCATTGGTCATCCTATCAAAAATTATTTTATTGACAGGTGTGTTCAAGTTCCCTAAATGTACTCTCCAATTCATAGTAAAATATTCAAATTTACACCTAGTCTGATTATTTTATAATTCACGATCCCAAAATATAGATTTCACCAGTTAATACGATCTCTGAATGCATTGCAATCTCAATAGCACTTCTGTAGTTGTCGGCCTTTGAAGTGACATATATTTCCTGCGTACATGGCGTAGCAGACGCTGTTTTCATTTGAAGATTGACGATTTTCAAATTAATTTGAGCATTATTATGTTTAAAGCGTAATGCCAATTCATTTTGAAAGTTTTCAGTCAAATATTCACACCAGTAGGCTATCAAATAGCCTTGGTCTACATAAGGCAAGGAAAAGGAATATCTAACTTCATGCCAAATCAAGGTATTAAAGACATATATCATTCATAGCATTTTCATCGTCGCAGAGCTCACTGGAGTTATTACATGAGTATATTTTTGATAAATGATTGCATGAACATTTGTCAACAATTTACTGCCATCTTTATTTACATTGTCATGACATCTGTGCTCCCCGTTTTCATTTGTGTCATGATACTTGAGGCCAGGGGTGCCTTTTGGCTTTGGCACATCGACACTATTCATTGTTTGCTATTAATCACAATGTTCGTGCCTTCAGCACGACAGTTTTATCCTTATCATAGCGGTCAGGCCTTAGGCACATCTTTAAATTGACTCATGTCAGATACTTGGGGAAATGCGTTGCTACGGCAACCCGATGTTTGCCAAACTGTCTCGTGTGATCACGCCTTGTCTCGTGTGATCTCGTGTTCGAAAATACAAAATACAGACGAGTTGTCTGTTTAGTTATACGGTCGTGCCTTCAGCACGAATCATACTGATAAATTGTTAATACTATTTATTTCATCATTTAATATCTTTTCTTATGTGGTCGTGCCTTCGGCACGACTTGCAATTTCAGTTCGAAACCTTGTATACAGCTTTAGCTCTTCCCACTTCCGCTTCAGGACGAAAAGTGTTTACAAGTACCAACCATCGTTCACTTTGCTCACATTGGGTTGGTAAATAATATGTACCAATACGCCAATCTCCAACAAACTAATGGCTGCCATGAAGTATTTCATAATTTGTGTACATTAATGATGTAGGAAATCTGCTATAACTGTATAAGAAGCTTTAAATATTGCATTCTACACAATTAAGGTTTTATTTTTATAGATTTTCATTTCATTCATAGCAATTGTATACATGATTGTACTCATCTATGTATTCATGCAAAAAATGTATAAAATCATCAGATGTCAAAATATTATTACTACATGTTTATTTTATTTGTATTCATACATGTAGTTCTGTGTGTTTTTAAAACTTTGTTTTAGCATTTTTTACTACGATAAACCATATATCATGCTTTAATTTGTTAGGTGGATTCAGAATTGATACCAGATTCTGGCCATATGTCACTGTTATTGCCATTATCTTTATGGACTCTTGAACTGTATTAAATATGCACTACAATATTGCATCTAACTATTTGATTGTTTTTTGTCTAAAATTGAACATACACATGTAATGTACACATTTTGGGAAGAATTTGGGTATATTTATTTCTTGAATAATCAATTTTACACAAGGTGAATTTTACCACAAATTCAAAGTTCACTAAATATATTAATATCTTTGAAATATAACAAGATTTGTTGGCCAGAAAATAAATTTCACAATATGTGCACAATGGAGAAGCTTCTACAACCTCTAACATTCTTTTGGAATGTTTTGCAGAATTTCATGCGCTTGACAATTTTTATTTTTCATTGATTTTAATAAAACTGAAATTCATAAATAATATTCTTGAAATTTTGATATAACTTTTTGGGTAGGTTAAAAAATAGACCCTTTCACTAAAACTGCAGTTCTGAATTTTGCAGATGCACTCATATGCCTTTGAGTAGGTAAAATGCAACGCCATATGTGACATCTTGATAAATTGTCCTATGACGTCATTTTTGGGGTAACTGTTTATATTTTCCACTCAAAATCATAGGAACGCAGTTATCATGAAAGGGTCTATAAGCATTGATACAGAATGAAAATATAGAAGTTTTATGCTTCAGAGTAAAAACATGGAATAATTTTTTTTTTTAAATATAAATATATAAATAAATTTTTGTTTATCATTAATGAAGTTTTTAAATTAAAGTAGACTTAAAGACAGTTTTATGTAAAATTTTCTCAGGTCTGTAGTTGGAATAATTTTGACTGCAATATATGCATTATTTTGTACACTGTTATATTGCATACTGTATATATATATAGATAATACATAGATATACAGAACATCATCTGACATTATATCATTATTTATTATTGAATTATTTAAACCATTCTTACACTTTTAATAAGCATTTCATAAAAAAAAGTTTGTTTCTCAGCCATTGTCCATATAATATTTTACGAAAGGATATGGAGTAAATGAACATGAGACCATAACACATATGTTAACTCCAACTGCAATAATTTTAATGAGCTGTATGGCCATTTCGGAAATTTATTCCTCATCAGCAGCACTAGAATTCAAACAAAGGAAATCCATAATTTCAAAAAATGAAAACCAAACGAAATCCGAATAATCAGTAATATCAAATATTGCTAAGGACAAAACTACGATGGTGGGAGTAAATCCTTTGGTTTTTATAAGTCCATTTCACTGAAAATGTGCTGAATAATGTTTTTTTTCTATGCCTCCAAAACAAAAAATTGGAAGTTTAATTGTTGTATTACTTTGTGTTTTTCCCATTTAGGGTATATTGTTAGTCTTCAAATATACTCCTACATTTTAATGCTAGGACATTTTATACTTTATTGAGTGAAATAAATATAGAAGCATTTTATTTGTATATTGGGTGCATAGCTTATTCCACATTTATTCCATACAATTGGAAATGAATTGAAGATATGGATACTATATAGCCAATAATTTATGTTAGGTTCGAAATTTCATGATATTGGTGCAGCAGTTGAAGCATGAAAATAAAACATTCCCCAAATTAAAGACTGCATATCCCTATTCATGTTTGATATTTGCACAAAATTCGCATAAATTATTGACTGCCTTGAGTTCAGATATATTACACAGGAAAAAAAGTTTTGGTCATTGATAAATAATATTTATGTAGATACTCACAAAAGCATGATTACATTCAAATAGGCCTGAGAAACAAACTTTTTGTTATGATAGCCTTATTTGGAATTATGATCTGTTAATAATAGACAATAGGTTGACAATAAACCCAGGTGTTCTTATTGTAATTAAGTGTTAAAATACAAGTATGAAATATTCAAGCATTAAATCTTCCATTTTCTTACGTTTCATCATAAGTCAACAAGACAAGTAATTTACATTGTAATAAATGCATGATTTTGATATTGTGAATTTTGTACGACAAAAATACAAGTATGAAATATTCAAGCATCAAATCTTCCATTGTCTTACGTTTCATCATAAGTCAACAAGACAAGTAATATACATTGTAATAAATGCATGATTTTGATATTGTGAATTTTGTACGACAAACCATTCTACAGGATGCAAGTGTAATTGCTGTATATTGTGCCTAACACGAGTTTTTATGTGGTTACAGATATTACCATAGCTAATATAACCGTGATGATGATATTTATTGTCAGTTTCTACAAAATGTCAGGGTAATCGACCATTTTATTAACTGATGACTTAATATACAGTGTGAATTTGTCATTTAATTTAACAGGAAGATCTGTGCAACAGGAATTAATACAGGGTAGATGCTCTGTATAAATAAATCACAAATGGTGAGGAAATGTTGTCAGATAGCTCCATATAGAAATGACTAAATACAGAAATCAGTTAATTTAGGGGTCATAAACTGGATATTTTCATATTAATCCTGTATAATGTCCTTGTAAAGTCTTATTTGGTTTCAATCACCCATATTGGTCCTTTACTGCCAGGTGACCACAATCTAGTATGACTGTACTTTGACATCATACAGGATAAATATGAAAATACCCATTTATTAACACAATAATAAAGTTCCATATAAAAATATTGATATGGCCAGCCATCATGTGGACTATGTCTTGTCACATGCCTTCAAGTGTGAATTAGAATATCAGATCTAACTTTTTTATTTAAAACCTCATTTATTTTCTTAAAAATGCAACTTTTAGGTATTCTTTTTGCACTAAGAACTTTCAAATATTATAAAAGACTATTGTTTTCTGTAGTATCAAGATAGTTTATGGATATTTTGTTGTTGTATAACCTTTGGGTTGATCCTTCTGTTGCTGGAACATTAGTCCTCGAGGGTATCACCAGCCTATTTAATCGACCAGTACTTTAGTGCTGGCCTGGAAACTGATGATATAGAAATTTATAATCTCTGAAATTCAGACACCTTATAAAACTAAGGACCATTTTTGTAATGCAGAGCTCTGTCATTTTCACATTTTGGCATTACAATAAGGGTTATTTGTGCTCTCTTGTCTCTTTCAATTATTATAAGTTCTGTCTTCCAAATGTTTGATTTATATCTGAGGGAAATAAGTTGTCAAAATGATTTAAATTTTACTGTAATTGCAGTAAGTCTTACTTCTGCATACTGTAGATGGGGAATTTTTTGTATGGAGTAATTTTCCTATATCAGCAATAGTAACGTCAAATTAATAAGGCTTAGAGCATGAAAATTTCCAGATATAAGGATAACAAAACTATTGTACCATGGAAACTGGTTTACTTATGGTATAAAAAAACATGAATGAAATCCTTCGTCTCTGTCAATTTGTAATACGTGTAGTTTTTATTTTTATACGACCGCAAAAATTTTGCGTTCGTATTATGGTATGGCGCAGTCGTCGGCGTCTGTGTCCAGCATAACTTTGTTTCTAGTGGACGGATCTTCAAATTTCAGTATATGATTTCTTGGCATAAGGGCAATCCCGGGTTTTAATTTCGGGTTTGTGGCCCCACCCGTTTCAGAAACAGGGGCCAAACAGGGGTAAAATATGGTATCTTTGTGTCTGTGGACAGCGTAACTTTGGTTCCATAGCACTGATCATTTTCAAATTTTAGTATGATGTTTCTTGGCACATGCTTTAGCCAAGGCTGTAATTTTATGTTCAGGGCCCGGCCTGTTATAGAGAAAGGGGCCAAAAGGGGTTAAATTGGTTGTTTTCACATATTGACTGTAAAATCTTTACTATTTATTGGATTTTGATGGGGTTTCTTTCAGTTAACTCCTTAGAAAATTTCCAATCTGGCGTATGGCAACGGATTTCACGTGGCATGTACCGTTCATGAGATAAATGGGGCCCAAAAGGGGCGAATTCAAAAAATTTCATTTTTTAATTTTTAGTCCAATTTTGATGCAATTTTTTCCAAAGGATTCCTTATGAAAAATTGTCACAGCTCTTTACTTTTAGATTTTTGGTAACTTGTTTCCTTACCCAGCTATGAGGGGCCGAAGGGGGCCAAAATCATAAATTTACAGATAACCTAAAATCTTTATTTTTTCATCGGATTTTGATGGGATTTTTTTCTTTGAATTCCTCTTGATGTAAGCTTTCAGTAATGTCAACAGATTTGGCGTAGCTCTTACCGTTTCCCAGCTATGAGGGGCTGAAGGGGGCCAAAATTGTAAATTTACAGATAACCTAAAATTTTGATTTTTCATCGGATTTGGATGGGATTTTTTTCTTTGGATTCCTCTTGATGTAAGCTTTCAGTAGTATGTCAACGGATTTGGCGTAGCCCTTACCGTTTCCGAGCTATAAGGGTTCAAAGGGGCCACAACTGCAAATTTGCAGATGGCCTGAAATTTTTATTTTTCATCGGATTTCGATGGGATTTTTTTCTTTTGATTCCTCTTGATACAAGCTTTCAGTAGCGTGCAACGGATTTGGCGTAGCTCTTACCGTTTCCGTGCTATAAGGGTTCACAGGGGCCAAAACTGCAAATTTGCAGATTACCTAAAAAATTTTATTTTTCATCGCATTTGATGGGATTTTTTTCTTTGGATTCCTCTTGATATATTAGCTTTCAGCAGTATGTCAATGGATTGGGCGTAGCTATAAAGGGTTAAAGAGGAATCATAAGAAGTCATAAGGGCTAATTTTTATTTTCCCTAGTTTGTGTCCAGCTAACTACTGGGTCAATCTCCTTATTGCGTCCATCTAATAATCTCTTTCGTATATCCATACTCACTTTGAATTACACTTTTTAAAATTTCTGTTGACGACACGCTGCGGTTGTATCATGCTGCGCTTGGCGTAGCCCTTTATTAAATATTATATTGATAGTACAAAAATTGAATGGTGGCACAAAAATGCAGTTCAAATTATCTGAGTTAATGATATGAAACTGCCACTGTTATTTCTGCATTTTTCCACCATAGATTTACTAACAGGTTACCATCAGATTGTTATATAACTGTTGTACAAATACCAATGATCATTTAATGTTTAATATACACAAAGGCAGTTAACTTGCATATAAATTTTACAATAGTAGCTATATTCTCAGGGTAAAGAGGACATCATATTAGTACAATGTAGTGCTGAAAACTATAGCCATTTATTTGGCACCTGGTTAAATACCTACAGAACATACAAAATCAAAATCTTATTTAGTCTTTCATGCCTCAATTCTTTGATAGTATTTTGCCTTTTTAAGATTACAATACAAAATGATGGTTATAACTTATGTTAAATCTGAAAATACATTTAGTGTTAAAAAGTATCTAAATCTGTCCTGAAAGATCAATAACATCTTATCGGAGAGACTTTGGACTTACTACCATGAGATTTAACAGGGCATTTCCCATATATATCTATGAGGATCAGTTTTGCTTACTCCATAGCCCTGCTAATAAAAATATGGAATAATGTAGCAAAAAAATCTTCTCTAATGCGTATCTCATAACATTAGATAAGAAACTGTCTGTTACATTTGATGCACAGTATTTTTTTTTATTGTAAACAGTTTCAGTGTAGCAAAGTGTTACCTTTGATATGGTGGCCATCACAGTGATTTATTAGATATCTAAACAGTATGACCATCACTGATAATTTTATGTTTGATATCATGGCTGTAACAGATGATTGTAAGTTTGATGCGATGACCATTACAAATTATATTATGTTTAGTATGATGGCCGTCATAGATGATTTTATGTTTGGTATGATGGCCGTCACAGATAATTTTATTTTTGGTATGATGGCCCTGACAGATAATGTTTTGTTTGGTATGATGGCTGTCACAGATAATTTAATGTTTGATACGATGGCCGTGACAGATAATTTTATGTTTGATATTATTTTACAGGTTCTGTGTAATACAACTCATTGTTTGTCATTTGTCATTAAACAATGCAAAGCAAAGCAATACACTATTTGTAATTTGTTTCTTTGTGGCCTTATTTGATGGGAGTACAGGCATGGCCATTGATTACACCCGTAAAAACAAATTAAAGAGGGTACATAGGAATCGCCCTGTCTGTCTGTCTTTCCACACTTCTTGTAAGCACAACTCCTTAAACCTCTGGAAGGATTTCATTGAAACTTTTCACAAAGGAAGGACACTATATGGAGATATGCATGAAGGAATATGATTATTGTCCAAAACCAGGAAGGGGAGATGATTCGACTTTAACTTTTCATTGATTCTATCAGCAATTATTTTGACACTGAATTGTGTCAACTCCTCTTGAAACAATTAAGGGATTTTGATGAAATTTTACACAATAGAATGACATTATATGGAGATGTGCATGAAAGAATAAAATTATTGTCTGAATCCATGAAGGGAGATATTTGACTTTTCAACTTTTCATTGATTCTATCTACATAGATTACCTCGTAAGTGCAACTCCTCTTACACCACTGGAAGGATTTTGATGAAATTTTACACAAATGAAGGATTCTATTTGGAGATTTGCATGAAGGAAGATTATTGTTCTCCAAATCCAAGTAGTGGAAATAAATTGACTCTGGCTTTTTATGCCCCTGCGCAAAAAGTCGGGGGGCATATTGTTTTACCCTTGTCTGTCTGTCCGTCCGTCCGTTCGTTCATTTGTCCGTCCGTACGAATGAAAACCACAACTATTCATGTTTTTTAGAAAGTTTGCAAATAAATTCCAAATACTTCAAAGGAATCTAACTTACAATAAGTAGATGTGCACACACATATCTTTTTGAATATTCAAAATGACCGCGGTTGCCATGGAAACTGAAAAAAGGCGGGAAAATTCAAAGTGCCTCAAATTTGATGAAACTTTACAAAAATGATGTCTAGCACCCATTGAAATGATTTTGGGTCTCAGAATTTTCAAAATGGCTGCCGTTGCCATGGAAACCGAAAAAAAGGCGGGAAAATTCAAAGTGCCTCAAAATGGATGAAACTTTAGAGGAAGATTGCCTAGCACCCATAAAATTGATTTTCAGGTCAGAACTTTCCTTTAATATATTTTGGAAAAAGGGGAGGCATATTATTGTGTCCATACTTGTACTGTGTCAAGACCTGTATTGTGTCAACATGCACTTAAATTTGCGCTTGCGATATTGATTCAGGGTTCAATGAGCGGGGGCATAATTGGTTGCCATTCGGCGACAGCTCTAGTTATTGATTCAATCTGCAAAGATAACTTTGTAAGCACAACTATTAAATCACTTTAAGTAAGGCCAGTTTAGGGAGATGTGCATGAGGGAAATATTATTGTCTCAAGCATAACTCCTTTAAAACCATTTGAAGGATTTTGATAAAATTTTCCACAAAGAAAGGACAATACACAGAGATGTGCATGAAGGAATAAAATTGTTGTCTATATCCATGAAGAGAAGATACTTTGACTTGAATGGGAGATAATTTGAGACTAGTTATTCATGGATTCCTTAAAAATGATAACCTCACTAGCACATCTCTTAAACCACTGGAGGGTTTCACAAAGGAAGGACACTACATGCAAGAAGGATTATAATGAGAAACATCAGTCGGTTATCTCCCTGTACCAAGGTATTTTTTTATGGTTTTAGTGGAGCAACGGCAGTAGAAAACCGAAGGAACAAAGGGGTGAAATTCACAACAAAATCGAAGTCCAAAGACAGGGCAAGAACGAGAACAAAGAAAACAATGACGTTAGACACAAAAACAATAACGTTAAACAGATACAAAGCACAGAAACAGAAATTACAACATTCAGAACAAAGGCACTCACAGTGTGAACTCCAGTGAAACTGAGAGTGACATCGGGTGCTCCGGAAGGGTAAGCATGTCCTGCTCTGTTAACAACAGTTAATTGGAGATGGTTTTGATTGGCATACCAATAATCTGTTTTAATATTGAAATGAAAAATTATCATCTGTTTGGCCATATAATACTAACTTTGTACAGCCAGATAACCAACCAATATCTTTCATTTTGTCTGAAGCATTAAGGGGAGATTATTTAACTTTGACTTTAAATTGATTCCATCTATACAGATTACCTTGTAAGCGCAACTCCTCTTAAACCACTTGGATTTTGATGAAATTATACACAAAGGGAGATGTGCATGAAGGAATGTAATTGTTGTCTGAAACCAAGAAGGGGAGATAAATTGACTTTGACATGTCATTGATTCAATCTGCACAGATCTGTTAAATCTGTTAATTAAAGGATTTATGATGAAATTCTACACAAAGGAAAGATAAAATAAGGAGATGTGTATGCTCGTCTTCTCTTTAACCACTGAAAGGATTCTGACAAAAAAATTACACAAAGGCAGGACACTATAACGAGATGTGCTTTACGGTATTTAGTTACTGTAGGACACTGTGAAGGGGAGATAATATGACTTAGAGTATTTAGTGATACCCTCTGCAAAAATTTGTTTGGACTCGGACAATTTTTCAAAGAAATTCTTCAAAATTTCCCACAGGGTCCTATGATAAATTATGTCCCATGTTGGCATCTATCTTTGGTGCATAGGGCTATGTTCTAGTTCTATGTACTAACGTACTAACATGAAAATCACAAACTTTGAAGGAGACCAGCCAAGAACAATTGTAACCAAGTTTGGTTTCTATGGGCTTAGTGGTTTCAGAGGAAAGGACCTTGTAATGAATTTCCCATAGGATATCTATGTTAAACTATGTTCCCCGCTGGTGGCCATCTTTGATGAGGTATGAACATAAAAATCAAACTTTCAAGGGGACCACCTAAATACCATAGTGACAAAGTTTGATTTCAATTTGCTTGCTAGTTGCAGGGAAGATATTCCAATGCATTTAACATAGGGTCCACATGGTAAACTATGTTCCCCCTGGAGGCCATTTTGGATGAGGTACAAACAAAAAAATCACATAGTTTGAATGAAACCACCCAAGGACTATTGTGACAAAGTTTTGTTCCTATTGGCTCAGTAGTTTCAGAGAAGATCTTTGAATGCATTTCCTGTAGAGTCCTATGTTAAACAATGTTCCCTGCTGGCTACCATCTTGGATGAGATGAGAACCGGCTGGACATATGTAGAAATTGTAGTCCTTGATAAGCTTAACACTTTTGCAATACAAACTTATATTCTCAATAAAGGGCTACGCTGAGTTCAGCATCATACGACGGCAGCATATAAACCACTGAAATTTGAACAAATGTCAACTCAAATAAATGTGGACACAGTAATTTGCTGCACAATAACTGGACATTGACACATTAATTAACTGGACACAAACTAGTGAAAATAGCCCTTTAAATCCCTTATTCATAGGATATCGTAAGAGCTAAGCAAAATCTGTTGACTACGGGCAACTAAATTAGTAAAAGCTTACATCAAGAGAAATGCAAAGAGAAAACTCGGATTGAAATCCAATGAAAATAAAGATTTCACATATTTTGAAATATTGCAATTTGGACACTTTCACCCCTTATAGCTTGGAAACCGTAAGAGCAACACAAAATCTATTGCCATACTAATGAAAACTTACAATGAGAATAATCCAAAGAAAAAAATCCCATCAAAATATGATGAAAAATAAAAATTTCACATATTTCTGATAATTGCAGTTTTAGCCCCTTAGACTCCTTATAGCGATATCTGTACGAATATCAACGATATCTGTAACGGTTTTCGAGTTATTTGCAAAACAAGACAATTTACCTCTATGTTCTATTTTTAGTAACAGCAGCCATGTTGTTTGGTCTACCAACATAAAAATCACAAACTTGAAAGTGCTTGCCCTTGTGATGATTCAGGACAACTTTGGTTAGCATTGACCCAGTAGTTTCAGAGAAGATAAGGCTGACCACGATGGACGCCAACAAATGGCAATGGCTAACATTTGGGCCAGATAAGCTAAAAATAAAAATATCAAAATTTGTAAAATTTCACAGAAAATGGGCAATAACTCTAAGATGGGTCTTCAGATATTTCTTCAAAATTTCTGGGTGGGTAGATCTTGTCATGCTGATAAATTTTACTCATTTCAGATTTTTTTATATGATATCTGTAACGGTTTTTGAGTTATTTGCCAACAAACTGCAATTTACTGCTATGTTCTATTTTTAGTAATGATAGCCATGTTGTTTGACCTAAGACATTGAAAATAAATTATTTGAAACGAGATACCCTAATGATGATTTAGTTGAAGTTTGGTTCCATTTGGCACAGTGGTATCATAGGAGAAGACGGAAGGACATTAGACGACAGACGCCAAGTGATGGCAATAGCCAGGTGAGCTAAAAAAAGCTATGGTTGAAACTTTTTTGAGGACGAATGACTGCAGTCAATGAGGTAGTAAGGAGCTAGGAAAGGGGTTATTGGTTCTTCCAGACTACTCCGTATTAGTTAAGAGCTTTCTGGAGTCTGCTTCCACATGTAGGTGTATATCCTAGTAACTATTAAAGTCAAGGTTGTCAAACATTCCATGCTAGTGCTTATTAAGATGATAAACAGCCTGCTAGAATCATCTAAATATTCAGATTCAGTGGTTTACATAAAAATTTAAATATAAGCTAATATCTCAATTACAGGAAATAACAGGATCATCAAATCTAGTATATGAAGTATCAGTTATGGTATGTCAGCATACAGACAAATTTGGGTCACATTGACCTACCGGTATATTTCCACATGTTCCACTTTGGACGAGGACAGACCTAAATTACTGTTGATGGCAGGATTATTAAAGATCGAGCATGCATGTATCTCTAATGGTACATCAACATCCCATTAATTTTGGTCACTATGACCTTTTTTCCACTAGAAAAACTAGTATTAACTTTTCAGGTGTTGATCCCAAGCCAATGTAGATGGTAGAATCATCAAAACTAAAAATGAATGCAAGTCTGTTGATTATATGTTGTTATCCATAGAAATTTAGGTCGTTTTGTACTTTGAATCACATTTTCTGCTTGATCAACTTGCATTCAAGCTGATGCATTTCTTGTGGTACATTCTCACTGAGGCAAATCTGGGGCACTTTGACCAACAATTGTTTGGCAAAGTTACATCCTACTTCATGGACTAGTTCACCAGACACTGCCTATTTCAACTTTATCTACTGTTGCATATGAACGCATCTCTAGTGTTAGCTTGGTCAACATCCCAAAATTTGATAATTCTGACCATGTGTAAAACAGGTGCACTTTGTTATTGTAAATTACCCACATTTAACAAGATATAAACTTAATAAATCGGATCTTTCACAACCTTGTTTTAGGTTGTTGTGCTAACAGTGGAGCAGATCTTTCACAACCTTGTTTTAGGTTGTTGTGCTGACAGTGGAGCAGATCTTTCACAACCTTGTTTTAGGTTGTTGTGCTAACAGTGGAGCAGATTTTTCACAATCTTGTTTTAGGTTGTTGTGCTAACAGT
The DNA here is from genome assembly GCA_002080025.1 of Modiolus philippinarum. Classification (NCBI taxonomy): domain Eukaryota; kingdom Metazoa; phylum Mollusca; class Bivalvia; order Mytilida; family Modiolidae; genus Modiolus; species Modiolus philippinarum. The sequence goes on from MJUU01058147.1 coordinate 324,576, forward strand.
GGAGCAGATCTTTCACAACCTTGTTTTAGGTTGTTGTGCTAACAGTGGAGCAGATCATGCTTGCCCTTCCAGAGTACCTAAAGATACCTCCTGTTTTTGTGAGGGTTCAGACTGCTAGTGGTTTTGTTTTGTAGTTTACTTGGGGTCTGTAAGACTCGTAAAATTTGAAACTTCCGGGTACAATGTATATAACCGGAAGTTACATTTTTCACAAAATTATATGACATTTCAAACAAACATTTCGACGTCATAATCATCAGACGTCATGTTTTGGCAGGAAACATTTTCGAATTGTATTTTTATCGTAAATTCTCGGAGGTCACTTGACGAGACTTACAGACCCTATTGTTTTAATTAATTGTCATGTTATCTCCATTTGTGTTACATATGAATTCCTGTGTTGTGGGTTTTTTTTTATTCTTGATCTTTTTCCCTTTCTGCCTTTTTTGCTACAGTATGTCAGAATCTTTAGTTCAAAGGGATTTCTGTTAAGACAGGCTTCACTGTAATACAGTACATGGTATATATTCCAGAAATCAACAATGTTTTTAGGCTCTATATGTACTGATAAAACATGAATTGTTGAAATCACCAAATGCATATATAAAATTTTCTTAAACTTCGTCACTTTAATTTTTTTTCTTAATCATAAAAAGATTTTCATCAAAATAAACATAAAAACGCAAAAAACTTTAATATTTATTAAAAACAAATAGTCATGGAATACACTGTTGTTTTGTTGTTATATAATATTGAAATATTAAAAATCAATTATGGTTGATATTCTAGTTGTCAAGACACAAATAATGTAAACATGCATGGAAATTTTTGTGCCAGTTTTATTTTTGCTATCCTTGCATTAAGGGATGGAGTGTGGAAGTAAAACTGTCACAAATATTTTGATAAAGAGAAAAATTGGTCCGTTATCTCCCTGCACTAAGTTAATCATATGGTCAAAGTGGAGATAATTTTAATTTCATATCAAAAGAATTTATTGATATGGTAATTTAAAATCATCTCCAATTTGACCAAAAATCACTAACTTGGTACAGGAAGATTCTAATTGGGCGAATTTATTGGTTAAGCAAACATCATGAATTCAATACTCATGAAATAAAATTTTATTTAAACACAGCAAAAAAAGAAGGCACCAAAATTCCCCATTTTACAGTGGTAGAGGTGATATAACTTTGAGTTACATCAATTATTTTAGAAAAAAAAGTTTTTATACAAAAGTTATTGATCCAACAATCAAAAATTGAGATTATGTACGTTATTACCCCTTTCACCTTTATACCCCTATTGACTGATTTTTACCTCGTACATAAAATTGTAATTCCAGAATAAAAAAAAATATACATTTGTTGTTTTGTGATTTTCTACATCAGATGTAAATATAGATGTGTTTTATGCCTCGTTGTATGTTTCATGTTCGGTGGGTGATGTTTGATTGAAGTTTTTAACAATTTCAAAATTTCCACTATGACAGTATATAATATAAATACATTGAAGTTTGCATTACACAGAACTTCATACCTGCATAAAAGAAACAACGTGTACACGATCATACCTGAAGTTTATATAAAGAATTTCGGTAATTTTATTGTTCCATCAAGCAATTCTCAGTACTCACACTTATACTTTTGAATTTAAATGTGAACAAAGACTTATAATGAGAAGGATATGCAACTCTTACACAATCCATTTTGCATTTTAAAATCTTTAGCGGGACGTTTGATATGCAGCTAACTACTGAAAAAGTTGTGCATGGATTTTAATAAAAAGATGTTTTCCTGACAGCTTAAACATTTCATTTCATTCTAGCAAGTGCTTTCTTCAATACAAGTGATATAAATTTGTAATCAAGACATTTTCATTGATTTTTTTTTGTCACTGCCAGTTTACATCGGTAAAAAAAATGCACCACAATTTGCACCTAATGGCTTTAAAAGCAGTGCAGAGAATTTCATAAAATTGATATTTTCGTAAAGTGTGACATCTATTGCGGTGCCAGAACAATTTTTCTGACCATCATTATTATATTTAGGTTGTTTTAACTCTTTATAGATAGTGTCCCAAAATTGACAAAATCTCATGTATCTCACAATATATTTCCAATTTATCATAAGATGCTTATAAATCCTCTCATTATAAGTCCTTGATGTGAACAATAAATAAACCATCAAAATAGAGATGTTACAATAATTAATAATAATAATATATATTTATATCTTGAATATAAAACAGTAACAAATTGTAGAATTTTAACCGAAATATATTGTACATTTAGAAATGTAGAAAAATATGGAATGTTAACATATCTATAACATATAAATAGTATCGAAAAATATATTACTAGAAATTCACAAAATCAAAACAATAAAAAAATCTTAGTGAAAATAAAAACATACGAAGGTGTTATTCAAAATAACCATTATGCAGATGGATTGATCCTGTAAAACTTAAAATCAGAACGAGAACAAATATATTTAAATTTAATCTCAAATCTTGTTTGACTGTATGTATTCATTTGATGAAAGTCGGGGAAAGCTTTCTTGTGTAATATATTTATTTTTTCCAGATAGGCTACATTTCTTTGTGCTGTTTCATTCAAATACTTTAAAATTGCAAAACGTTAATATTTATGTCTCCCCAGACGTAGTCAGGACGACATATTGTTTTTTGTCTGTTTCTCTATTATTCATTATTATTGTTTCTTTCTTCCACCTCTTTTTGTCCATGCAGTTTCTCAATGATGCCTGGACAGAATTCATTCATATTTGGTACAAAGTTGGATCACCTAATGAAGTTGTACCTCCACCAAAAAAAATTTTCAAAATGGCTGCCATTTCCAAGATGGCAGCCAAGTTATGTCAACATTTGAAATTTTTCTGATTTCACTGAAAATCATAAAATCTCAAACCTGCCTTGACAGAATTCATTCATATTTGGCAAAAGTTGAATCACTATAAGAAGATGGGCATGCAAAAAATTTTTTTTAAATGGCTGACATTTTCAAGATGGCCGCCAAAATACGTAAAAATTTCAACTTTGTCTGATTTCAATGAAAATTGATTTCTTGGTAGATTTTGATGCTGTGAACAAGATGAAATCATGAAAATGGGGGAGTCTGGGGCAACATCAGC
>MJUU01058147.1:328365-349729 GCA_002080025.1 Modiolus philippinarum
TAATATATATATATATATATATATATATATATATAATGTATATATATATATGGCACTGCTGGTTATTACAGACAACATTACACACTGAAAAGCATCATATCCTAATACATAAATGAACGCTTGAACATAACATAAACAACAGCGACAAATATTCATAAACCTGACTTAACATGGAAGACCTTTATAATGTATACACGATGTAACTTCAGTGGCAGCTGCATGGATTATTGTCCATTGTATATGATCTTATGGCCCACTTATTCTTCTACAGTACCCAATTCTTAAGTTTGAGCAATCTATAGGTGTGATGGCATAATTGACTGACAAATATAACCCATACCTTAAATAATCCCAGTGAGTCAAATTTTACTGTATCAGACTGTTCTCAAGATACATTTATATACAGTGTATAAATGTATCAGACTGTTCTCAAGTAACATTTATATACAGTGTATAAATATTGATTACACCACAATATCCTGTTTATTACCATATATCATCCACTAGAGATAGCTAAATTTTAAAATGTTAATTGTGAGGCTAGTAGAGCTTTTTAAAATTTTTAAATTTAACTATCAAGCGTGGATAAAATATGGTCTTAATCGGGATAATGTTATTTAATGATAAATGATTAACGCCAAGAATTGTATCCGACTTTTTTAAGCATATGTTGAAAATGAACATTTATTGAACGGGTCAGAACCAGTTTAAACTTCACATATCATTAGAGAAAAGTACTTATTGCACATGAATACCTGTACAAAAAGTACATTAATGATTATATTTTGAGTTACTCCCCTTGATTTGTTTTACAACATGTCGTTACCAAAATATAACTTGTACAATCGTCTAACAATTATTACAAAAACACAATAATGTATACAGATGTAATAGCTAGGTGAAGCAATATTGTATACAAATGTATTACAAACTGAAACTTATAACATTTCATGGTCTTAGGAATCGAAGACCCTTTAAATTTTTGATTGTGTTCGTGAGACACAAATAATGCCCTATTTGTAATAATAACAAATTGTGTAAAGTTGAAATGAAATCATTTCAAATGAATAAATTTACATCAAAATAAAATTTAAACAGTAAATATCAAATTAAAAGATATCCTGACAATTTTCAGGACCAACGGCAAGGGTTCATGGAATGTTCAAAATGGAAACTGCTGTCTTTAAAGGAGAGGGCCAATAAAATGTTCAAAATCATGCCTGTAATTTGATCAAAATGAAATTTCTTCAAAAATCACTTAAGATTTGAATACAGATATTCTTTAAACCCTGAGATGATTGAATATAATGTAAGCTTGTGTATGTGATGTCATAAAAATAATTGAAAATTTTTTTACCCAATTCAATTGGAGGGGATAAAGAAAAATTAAAATGATGATTTGAACAAGCCCTAACATTCACATAGGATTATGATTTAAATTCTATTTGACTGGAAAAATACTGCTTTAACATACATTTTGCAATTATATTAATATCTGTTTTAAAATTTTTAATTCAGAGTCAATTTCCACCCTTGGTTACCTCCTTTCCTAAAATTGTATAAGAAATTCAAAATGTAAATACTGATAAGACTCTACATTAAAACTGCTAGGTCCGTAGTTTTTTATGTGTAACTGTACCACTTATTTGTCACAACCACAAAGAAAATTGATTTTAAAAAATTTGACCATTACATTACTGTGATAATCAATTTTATATCTTTATATACCTCTTCAAAAATATAATTTCTACTTCGCCATACTCAAAACAATGCAACAGAAGTAGTTCATATTGATTGTCTATTGCATTTCTAATATACGGTTGTCATATATTAATGAAATATTAGAAAAGATTTTACGCAATTTTATTAAATATATTTAGGCCATTCCACCTCAAGTCCTGCCTACATCACTGAGATTATATTATATTTCCATATTTTTCTGATTATAATTCACAAAATTTCCAGTTACCAGAAATTAGTTTGAGTTAAAAACATAAACAAAAATCTTAAAGGAAAAATAACTTTACACAAAAGATACAATGTATATGTAAATGTGAATGGAGTACATCCTTTTTTTGACCTCATCAACACTTCCTTCCCCTCCCCAAAATTAATTTTGCCCTTGTACCTAATTTCAAATAAAGGGCTACGCCCAGCGCAGCATGATACAACTGCAGCAAGTCAACCACTGAAATTTGAACAAGTGTATTTAAAGTGAATGTGGACACATCTAAGAGCTTGTCACAGTATCTAGATGGACACAATAAGGAGCTTGACTCAGTAGTTAGCTGGACACAAACTTGTGAACACAAAAATTAGCTCTTGTGATCCCTGAAAGCTCAGAACTAAAAGTGTTATGCTAAATCTGTTGACATACTACTGACAGCTTACATCAAGATGAATCCAAAGAAAAGAATCCCATGGAAACCCAATTAAAAAATAAAGATTTTACAAAGGAGTATGTACGGTAAGGGGTATATTTGGCTCCTAAAATAAAGACCCTTATATTTCATAAAATCATGTCTCAAAATACAATTCAATATCAGTGTATAATAAACCTTGACAGGTTTGCCCAAGTTTATTTTGTTTGTAGATAAAAAAGAACTCCAAAATTCGACAAATATAAACATTTTTACAAAAATAGACCAAAGTGACCAAAATCCTTACATATTTCAGTACACTGAGTACAGGAAACACAGAGTGCATGCCTGTGCCAATGAGAGTTTTGCATGAAAATGTTGCAATTTTATATATACTTTCAACATATCAAAAAATCTCATTGGCACAAGCAATACTTTCAACATATCAAAAAATCTCATTGGCACAAGCATGCGCTCTGTGCCGTCTGTGCCAAAACATGACAAAAAATTGAAGAAAATTTGTCGATTTTCGGTAAATCTGAAAGAAGCATGATATTTGTGACGTCACAATTAGGATTTGATGACGTTACTGCACCAATTTACTTGAGTTTTGATTTCAGCAATATATCAACTCTGATATACCAAGTAAAGTTTAAAGGAAAACTCCGTTTGAAAATATCGCTATTTCTGGGGGTCAAATATGCCTCTTATCGTACATACTCCTTTTGAAAGATTGCAATTTGCAATTTTGGCCCTGTTTGGCCCCTTATAGCTACGAAAATTTACAAGCTATCAAAATTTTAATAGTTAAGCACTATGTTTATTTTTCATAAGGAATCCACCATTGAAAACAACTGCATCAAAATCTATTCACCCCTTTTGGGCCCCATTTATCTCATGAACCATTATCTCGATGTGAAATCCGTTGACACACTACTTACCGGAAATTTCCCCAGGAGCACACTGAAAGAAACCCACCAAAATCTGACAAATAATAAAAATTCTACAGCCTAATATGTGAAAACATCCAATTCTACCCTTTTTTGCCCTTTTTTAAAAATGGGAAGGGTCACAAAATCAAACTAGAGGCTCAGAGACTGAGCCTGTATCGCTCACCTGGCAAAATGGTTCTATGCCATACATGACTAAAAAGATGTTTCTTACAAATGGGGTCAAATGTTTAGCTATAATCTTCATTAGCACCCATGTTTTTTGTCTGATCCTATTGAAATAAATAATTTTTCCAAAGGACCTTCTATACATTTCAGAGATGATGATTATAAGTATGGTTATCTCATTCCTGTCTCCAATGTTAAACTATGTTCTGCACTGAAGGCCATTTTTGTTGTCAGATCAAAGTACCTTCCATATATCCTTACTGTAAAGATTGGTTTAATTTGCTTCAGTTGCGTCAGAGGAGATAGCAAATATATGCTTTTCCCATGGGGTCCCATGTTAGACTATGCTCTGCGCTGGCGGCCATGTTTTTTCACGGATCGAAAAAATTTCAGGAGGCTAAGTAAATGACCTTCCATACATCATTCCTGTAAAGTTTGGTTCAATTTGCTTCAGTAGCTTCAGAGGAGATAGTCAATATATGCTTTTCCCATAGGGCTCCATGTTAATCTATGTTCTGCGCTGGCAGCCATGTTTTTTTGCGGATCGAAAAAATTTTGGCAAACTAAGTAAAGGACCTCCCATACATCATTCCTGTAAAGTTTGGTTCCATTTGCTTCAGTAACTTCAGAGAAGATAACAAATATTTGCTTTTCCCATAGGGTCCCATGTTAAACTATGTTCTGTGCTGGCGGCCATGTTTTTTCACGGATCAAATAAATTTCGGCAAACTAAGTAAAGGACCTTCCATACATCATTTCGGTAAAGTATGGTTCAATTTGCTTCAGTAGCTTCAGAGGAGATAGCAAATATATGCTTTTCCCATAGGGTCCGATGTAAAACTATGTTCTGCGCTGGCAGCCATGTTTTTCCGCAGATCGAAAAAAAAATTCGGCAAACTAAGTAAAGGACCTTTCCATACATCATTCCTGTAAAGTTTGGTTCAATTTGCTTCAGTAACTTTAGAGGAGATAGCAAATATTTGCTTTTCCCATAGGGTCCCATGTTAAACTATGTTCTGCGCTGGTGGCCATGTTTTTTCACAGACCGAAAAAATTTCTGCAAACTAAGTAAAGGACCTTCCATACATCATTCCTGTAAAGTTTAGTTCAATTTGCTTCAGTAGCTTCAGAGGAGATGGCAAATATATGCTTTTCCCATAGGGTCCCATGTTAAACTATGTTTGGCCCTGGCGGCCATGTTTTTTGACGGATCAGAAAAATTTCAGCAATCTTTGTGAAGGACCTACCATACATCATTCCTGTTAAGTTTGGTCAAAATTGGTCCATTAGTTTCAGAGGAGATAGCAAAAATATGAAAAGTTTACGGACNCTCCAATGTTAAACTATGTTCTGCACTGGAGGCCATCTTTTTTGTCAGATCCAAGTACCTTCCATACATCCTTACTGTAAAGATTGGTTTAATTTGCTTCAGTTGCGTCAGAGGAGATAGCAAATATATGCTTTTCCCATAGGGTCCCATGTTAGACTATGTTCTGCGCTGGCAGCTATGTTTTTAAGGGAATCGGAAAAATTTCAGCAATCTACATAAAAGACCTTCCATACATCATTCCTGTAGAGTTTGGTTCAATTTGCTTCAGTAGCTCCAAAGGAGATAGTAAATATATGCTTTTTCCATAGGGTCACATGTTAAACTTTGTTCTGCGCTGGCGGCCATGTTTTTTCACGGATCGAAAAAATTTCAGGAGGCTAAGTAAATGACCTTCCATACATCATTCCTGTAAAGTTTGGTTCCATTTGCTTCAGTAACTTCAGAGGAGATAACAAATATTTGCTTTTCCCATAGGGTCCCATGTTAAACTATGTTCTGTGCTGGCAGCCATGTTTTTTCACGGATCAAATAAATTTTGGCAAACAAAGTAAAGGACCTTCCATACATCATTTCGGTAAAGTATGGTTCAATTTGCTTCAGTAGCTTCAGAGGAGATAGCAAATATATGCTTTTCCCATAGGGTCTGATGTAAAACTATGTTCTGCGCTGGCAGCCATGTTTTTCCGCAGATCAAAAAAAATTCGGCAAAATAAGTAAAGGACCTTCCATACATCATTCCTGTAAAGTTTGGTTCCATTTGCTTCAGTAACTTTAGAGGAGATAGCAAATATTTCCTTTTCCCATAGGGTCCCATGTTAAACTATGTTCTGCGCTGGTGGCCATGTTTTTTCACAGATCGAAAAAATTTCTGCAAACTAAAAATAAGGACCTTCCATACATCATTCCTGTAAAGTTTAGTTCAATTTGCTTCAGTAGCTTCAGAGGAGATTGCAAATATATGCTTTCCCCATAAGGTCCCATGTTAAACTATGTTTGGCCCTGGCGGCCATGTTTTTTGACGGATAAGAAAATTTTCAGCAATCTTTGTGAAGGACCTACCATACATCATTCCTGTTAAGTTTGGTCAAAATTGGTCCATTAGTTTCAGAGGAGATAGCAAAAATATGAAAAGTTTACGGACGACAGACACCAAGTGATGGCAAAACCTCACATGGCCTTTGGCCAGGTGAGCTAAAAATGATGACAGCCATCCTTTTGTGCCAAGGATCATTGTGTTAAAATTTCATAAGGATTGATCAACTGGAACTTAAGTTATTGACCAAAAACAAATGTCTACAGACGAAAACGACGACAGCGCCATACCATTATACGACCTCAAGTTTTGCGGCCGTATAAAATGAGAAACAATAATGAATTCATATTGTTAATGGTCCTAACTATTTTATGAGAAAAAAAATATGTAAATAACTTAAAAAAATGATAAAATGTTATTTGAAAAAATATATAATACCCATTTGATCCTCACAACATTTATCTGTTAACCCCTTAGGGGATTGGTTATTAATCTCTGTTAGTAAAGTTTCATCTAATAATATTGCTTCATATCTGTTCATTAGCATATATTGGACCTGAAAATACAAAAAATAAAATATTATAATGTGTTTCAAAATTAAAATTACCAATCAGTGGGATATTTATATAATCACTTGAATAAGAAACATTTTTTGGATATCTCTTTGTAACAAAATAGTTATGTGGGTCAAAGTGGAGATAAATCTATTTTCTACAACGAGAACACCAGAACTAAGTTGATTACAAAGTTTATCATATAGAGATAAATTAATTTTGCAACTGTTTCAAAACTAGGCTTGCCAAGTTTATAAACATTTAAAATTTATTTAACAAGATGTGAGAAATTTCATAATTAACATGTTAAAGTTGTAGAAAATGTTTCTCTAATGATATAATGTAAAACACAGAGGATTATGTTCCAAATGGATTTTCGGGGAAATTTCATGTGAGTTGTTCTCCCTCTAGAGATGAGAAATATTTTTATCACATCTGTCAGGCATTTGTTAAATTGGCTAGAAATAAGAGAATTTTAATAAGCATATTAATGGCCTCTTTTGATATTGAAAGTAAAAATTATCCAAATTTGAACATATATAAATCATTGGAACTCCTCCAAGGTTAGCAGTGTTATTACAAATATGACTCTGTTTGATAATATCACATTTACTCCTCATGCTAACTGTATTTTCTGGGACTTCAATATGGGCCATAAAATATTCAGATTATGTATAAATGATGAATAATATAATTTACATATTTGTCATAAAATTAATTACAATATGTTTCAATTGTGAGGATACCATTTATGAGGGTGCCTACCGTATATTTTCGACTATAAGTTGGTTTGCGTATAAGTCAGAGGGTCTTTTCAAGAGAAGAAAACTACGGTTTTTGTTGTGGTTACAACTACATGTATAAGTCAGTCAGATATGAGTGTAAAGTTGTGCATCAAGAGTTCTACACAAAATTGTTAGAATTTTCTTTTTATCATATATATCTGAATAAAGAACATCTCAAAAGTGAGAGAAATAATGTGTTTGTGTCTTTTTTAAACTCTTTTCCTCATTATTTAATCTGTTTTCCTCGTTTTAAATTGTGTTTTAATTTTAGCCTAAGAAATGCAGTTTAAACAGGGTTGAAATTTATTGTATGAAAATTGTGTTGGTACCCTCACTTATATATTTTGTCTGTAAATAGTAGAAATACATAGATATAATTGCTATGGTAATAAATCATATTATTTACAAATTATAGACAATTACTGTATTTTCCTAACTAACTATGTAAATGAGGATGATAGCTCCTATTGACATTTTCTCTAGAATATACAATGTTTAGAATTTTATCGATATCAAGTAAAAGCAAAATCAAACATTAACTTTTTTTGCAAAATCAGTTTTTATTCCATATTTGTTTTAACTTTGGCTCTGTGTATGAAGAGGCTTGCAGAGTATGAAAACAATTAGAATCTTATCCAAGCTACTGGTGTCTAAAATTTATAAAATCTTGCATTTTCAACAGTGCTTGATTATTTTTGCCACATTTACAACCACAGAATACAATTTCTTAATAACTGCAGGCCATACTTGAGGTCCAACATTAATAAGTGATGTAGCATGGGAATTGTCCATTTTGTACAGAGGATACAAAAAAATAATTTCTTTTACACAAGATAAATGGAATTTGCTTATTTTGTGTAGTAAAAACAAAAAAATTGCAAATGTTACAATGACATCAATAGTATACAATACCTGAAGTATTAGTATTACCCAATCCTCTTCTCTGTCTCATAGAATTTTCCCGTATCATACACTCACTGTGCTTTACACGTTCAAATATTTCATTTACATAAATAGTTCTAAACAAATATATTCCTTCACCTGTTGGACTTTTGCTGGAAAATACAATGATATTTCAAAACACTATGATTATTTTTATTCATTGACTGTCTTGTAATTTATTTTAAAGAGAAACATTGGTCTCATGCCAAGTTAGTTTTGTATAGTTCAAAAAGAAGATAATTTTAATTAGCACATCAATACATTATTTTGATATTTATATTAATCTTATCTCCCTTTTAACTATATATAACTAACTTGGAACAGGGAGACAACTGACCAATGTTTCTCATTATCTCAATAGAAAGCAAGAGACAAAAGCAGAAGTTTGACAACAATGTTATACATAAAATTTCTATTCTTGTATCAAAAGGACATGGTGTGATGAGGGGCTGATTTGGCCCTAAAGGAGAAGGGATGATAAGGGCCATTTTTGGCCCCTTCTTCAAATAATTAATAATTTCTTATCTTGATAACCCTTATACTGAGAGTTCAGAATATGACATTATTTTGTTGTTTACATGAGCCCTTTGTTGCCTAGCAACCATTTCAATATGCCAATAATTGTGCCAATAATTACCATATAGGGCTAGTGTACGTCAATCATAGGCACCTACAAACCAAATACATTTGTATGTCAGGTGGTCGGAAAAGGTTATAAATTATTTTCTTTCTAAAGTCTGGCAAAATCAATGCTTAGCAACAAATCTAACGTTGCTAAGCAACAGAAAATTCTATCTTTTCACCACATGTTGAATAATTGAAACAATGAAGAATTCTAGTATTATTTTACGTTTCTTGTTCTACTTTTTAGAAAATCGAGATTAAAGATTTATTCATCTTTAATTGATAAAATTCGTAAAGGTTCCTTGGAACCATGTGTCTCGTCTGCTCAGTACGGTATCATTATAATAAGGACAATACTACGCTTATATATTTTCTGTATTCCAAAAAATAACTAGGCTTTAAGAGTTTCAGGAAATTTACCAAAATTGAATTCAAATATTTGTGCAATTCAGGTATTGAAAATGACTGTTTTCACCAAAATGTATTAAAAATGGTATGGTTGCTATGCAGAATTCCAAAAAATAACAGATCTTGAAGAGTTTCAGGAAATTTACCAAAATTGGAATTTTTGCAATTCCATTATTGAATTTTTTTTTTTACTGTTTTCATCAATATATTTTTTAAAAAGTATGGTTGCTACTAGTAGGTAGAATTCCAAAAATTAATTGGTCTAAGAGAGTTCCAGGAAATTTAACAAAATCGGAATAAAAATTTTTGCAATTTTATTCATTAAAATGAATGTTTATTTCAAATTCACTCAAAAACCATGGTTGCTAAGAAGAATTTCAAAAAATTGCATGTCTTGGACAGTTTCAGGAAATTTATCAATGTGGGAATCCAATTTTTTTGCAATTCCATTAATGAAAATTACTGTTTTCATCAATATATTTTAAAAAATGTATGGTTGATAGGTACAATTCCAAAAATTTATTGGTCTAAGAGAGTTCCAGGAAATTTACCAAAAATCGGAATCAGAAATTTTTGCAATTTTATTCATTTAAATGTTTGTTTATTTCAAATTCACTCAAAAACCATGGTTGCTAAGAAGAATTTCAAAAAATTGCATGTCTTGAAGAGTTTCAGAAAATTTACGAAAATTGGAATCAAATATTTTTGCAATTCCATTATTGTAAATTACTGTTTTCATCAATATATTTTTAAAAAGTATGGTTGCTAGGTAGAATTCCAAAAAATGAATTGGTCTAAGAGAGTTCCAGGAAATTTACCAAAAATGGGAATCAAAAATTTTTGCAATTTTATTCATTAAAATGTTTGTTTATTTCAAATTCATTCAAAAACCATGGTTGCTAGGAAGAATTTCAAAAAATTGTATGTCTTGGACAGTTTCAGGAAATTTACCAATGTTGGAACCATGTTTTTTATTTCTTACGAGTTCAAAATTATGCTTGGCATCAAAGAATTGCCTTATTTTCTTTATAATATGCAAAAATTTCAAAAATTATCGGTCTTTGATATTTTCAGGAAATTTACCAAAGTTGGAACCAGAATGAAAATTCCAACAGCTTGTTACATATCTGCACACTGCATGCAGCCATGTCTAATTTTAATGAAATTCTGTAAAGACACAAACACTTGATTCACTTTCTAAAGAACTTTTATTTGTGGTTTAACAGTGAAATTTTTAGCAAAAAACTAAGTCCAAATACGCAAAAAATATGGAAAAACCAAAAAAAAAATTCCAATTTTTTCAGCTGGAGATAATTTTCTAACCATCATCTAACTTTTGACCACTTTTCAATAAATTCCAATAAGATTTGATAACTTTATTCAACTTCTAAAAAACTTTAATCTGTGGGTTTAACCTCACATTCGGAAAAAAAAACTGAAAAATGAAAAAAAAATAAATTTCAAAATTTTCATCTGGAGGTAATTTTCAGAACATTTTCTAGCTTCTGACCAGTTTGTATGATATTCCATTAAGATTTAATAACTTTATTCACCATCTAAAAAACTTTAATTTGTGGGTTAACATTTAAAAAAACTAAGTCCAAATACGGAAAAAATACAGAAAAAACAAAAAAAAATTTCCAATTTTTTCAGCTAGAGGTAATTTTCTGACCATTATCTATCTTCTGTCCAATTTTTATACAATTCTATAAAGATTAAATGACTCTATTCAACCTATGAAAAACTTGTGCAATTGTTGATGCAGACAACGACGGAATTTGGATCGCTATGTCTCGCTTCCGCGACTTTTGCAGCAGGTGAGACAATAAAAAACCATGGCAACAACCTCTATTTGTTATTTTGAGGCATAAGAGAACAAAAAATTCAGGATATTTAAGCATGAAAGCAGGGATCATTTGATTTTCGGGCGGGGGGAGGGGGAGTGAGGGTTTGGGATTTTTTTTTCTTTATTTTGACTCTGATTTTTGCTAAATGAATTCTCTGACCAGCTGACCAGCACCTGAGATGAAAAAAAAATAGTCTGGCCCTCATCATGTCCAGCCCACCCCTCCCCCAAAGTCAAATGGTACGTGCTTAATGGAACAAAACGACCCCGAGGAAAACAGAACATGTTTATACTAAATATTAGAGTGTTAGAAGAATAAAGGAATGGAAAACTAAATAAACCAAATGAAATTTGGGGATTTTCGCAATAACCTTTCTTTGTAAATTTTTGCTTAATATCCGTGAAGACCCGGATTTATCGCAATTTAAAAAGAACTATCGTTATTTAGCAGTGACATTTGCTCACTTGATATGGCCATTTTCAAAATATGCTCAGATGATAACGAAAATCATGCTAAATGGTGTGTGATATATATGCTTTCGTGTGATGATGTTCACACAAGCAGCCACAGTTGCGTTGTTCGTAACCAAACATGCCAGTGAACGCTATTTAATGTCCATGACGGTACTGTCGGTAGTAACAAAAATACTAAACAGAATTGTCAAAAGCCAAAATCCAAACGACAAAAAGACAAAGTATGTACATTCAAGCCATTTTGCAGAGATTTTAGTGCATGGACATTCCTTTTAAGCTAAATGCTGTTGTTGTTATTTATCCATTGTATGTGCTTTGTGTTTTTATTGTCTTAAATGTATGTCATGTGTTGCATTATAAGTGCTTATATTGTTTTATATGTAGTATTTATGTGTCTTATGATTGCTTATTTTGTCTTATGTATGCCACTTGTGTCTTATTTATGAATGTAATTGTTTTATATACGCAAAAAAAGCTCTATTGAGCTTATGTTTATTATTATAACTAACCGAATTTCAAATAAATCTTTCTTATCTTATCTTATGGGTAGGATATAATATCTAAAGGACACCAAGAAACAAATCCATTTTTTTTGTTTAGAGTGTAAAACATTAGCACTTGCAAATTGCAGTTAGTTTTTACTTCTGTTCTTTTTCCTCATATGGTTCTACAGATGTTAGGTTACAAATTTTATGATAAATTTCAAAATTTGTCAAATCTACCAACATTCTTTCAAATTGCAAATAAAATGGTTGAAATTGGCATAAAGTAGTATCAACTATTACACAATGACAGTGTATCTATGTATCTAACAGCTGTCTGTTGAAACACCTCTAAATGCGATTATTTGCATTTGCAAAATTGGTCCACTGAAGGAATAAATATAGGGGAAAGTGGTCATACCTCTGTCTTTATGGAGCTCCCACTAGCTATATCACATTACAAATTATAGTCGAGTCAAACAAGTAAGGAATAAACATCTTTCCAAAAATTTATGCTAAGCAATATATATGCTCGGTTGTTTAGCAAACAGAAAAGTCGAAATGTTTCACTTCACCTGTGGTGCTTTAGACCCATTAAGACTCAAATTTTTCAACATGTCTGAAAATGCATCCATTCAAGAAATCTGTGCTTGCACGTGTTGAAGACGCAATGAAGGTAGTGAATAGACACAATGAAAGTAGTGAATAGACAAAGAACTTTATAAATTAGTACTTAGGATGAGTATCGTCAATAAAATATTTTATCGCTAATTTGCTCAATTTTCAGTTGTGCTCAAGCGACGATAACTCTATTATCACTGCACTGCACTGATACAGACATATTATCGTCAATCTATATGGAATGTTAGCGTTTCATGACAATAATAATCCCAAGACAGAAAGCGCTATATTTAATAAAAAATAGTATGTTGAACCAAAAACAATGTTTCAGCAGAAAAAAGAAACATATGTCGGGTATAGATCAATAATAAAATTGGCGATAAAAACACTATTATAAATTTGTTTTGCTCAGATGGATTTCTCAGTTCGTATTGCATCCTGTACTCCGCACTCGATGCAATACAAGCAGAGAATTCCATACTCGCAAAACAAATTACTAATAGTATATATGTTTCATGATATATCGATACAGTGCAAGCGTATCGTGATATGGTACGTATCGATACACATCGTCTTCTGATTTTTCAATTTTATTACATTTTTAAATCCTCTTCTTTCAACTATTTTATTTGATAAAATAGTAAAATACTCTTAAGTGAGACCACAGTGTTCATTTTCATGTAGCTAAACTCTGTTTCACTTCCCTTAGATAATGGATTTTGCATCTTCGTGACTGCATTGCTCTTATTTCGGCTCAAAATTTTGCATCACTATGTAAAAATACCATACACTCCTCACAAAGAAAATCAACATCCTTCAATAGATTCCAAAGTGTTACCTGCTTGACAAATACCGAATTTTATATTATTACATCGGTCTTTCCACTTATAGTGTGAAGGGTACAACGAGTTGAGCAGGTAACGCTTACCCTACTTGAGCATCTGATGACACTCCTGTTTTTAAGGGTTCACACGTTTTTTTTTTCTTTTTTTGGCATTTGTATTATGTTCTGTTTGTTTCGTCCTCGTAATTTATGTTGTTTGTGATCCTAATATTTCTAATTATTCTGAATTTATGATTTTTTTTGTTGTTGCTGCGGTATTTATTGTGGTATTAATTGTGAAAATTTATTCCACTGGTTTGAACAAATTGGGCATTCATCTACTAAGATCACATGTTCTCTGGGAAAAAACCTACCTACTTTCAGCAGTATAAGTACTTTGTCAAGGTGGAGAATAAACTTGAAATTTTAATACTACCAATCAATATTTTCTTCGCCAATTTTTTTCTTGTTAACATTTGGAAAATTTGAACCAGTTTCTACCCAGTGAGTTTACTTTGTCTAGATATATAGAATGAACTGAAACCTCGAACACAAATTAATTGTCTTTCATTTGATTTTTTATTGTCTGTATTTAGTTATTTTAGAGAAACATCTCTAGAGTGAAAGAACATGGAAACTTAAGATGATTGCAGTAGCCTATGTTGCCTATATGGCTAGACTCTGATGCGTGTGATCTTTGGAATATGGAAATGTGAATATTTACACTATGCTAAATACTGCTGTCACCAAAATGAAATCAAGAATTGTTTCTTAAACTATGAATAATCTTCAAATAAATTCATGTAGTTTAATTGTCCAATTTTAGCTAAGATTATTCACATAACTGTTAGAATATGTTAAATAAATTAAGACATCAAAAGAATGAAATGTACAAATTTAGAAAATACACACAAGACTACCAGGCCTTAAAGGAAATAAACATATATTGTTCTAGATTTTCAAAGAAACATTCAAGAAATAATTTCAAGAAAAACATGAGGTTGCACGTGTTGTCGTGCTAGTTATACCCCACGTGTGAAATGAATCATCCAAGCAGAAGATGAGAAAAGTGCGATGAAAATTTTCACGATGTTCCATAAAGGAAAAAATGACAAAGTCCCGCCAAACAGGAAGCTGATATCATAAGGTGACCAAAATGGGAGACGACATATTCTCCCTATATATAAAGTGAAATACCAAATTTGAAATAAATCCGCCCATCAGTAGCTGAGAAAAGTGCAACGAAAATTTTCACTATGTTCAATAAAGGGAAAAATAACAAAGTCCCGCCAAACAGGAAGTTGATATCATAAGGCGACAAAAATGGGAGGCGATGCATTCCTTCTATATATAAAGTCAAATACCAAATTTGAAATAAATCAGTCCAGCAGTAGCTGAGAAAAGTGCAACAAAAATTTTCACTATGTTCAATTAAGGGGAAATGGCTAAGTCCCGTCAAACAGGATGTTGATATCATTAGGAGACCAAAATGGCAGACAATGCATTCCCCCTATATATAAAGTCAAATACCAGATTTGAAATGAATGGGCCCAGCAGTAGCTGAGAAAAATGCGATTAACTTTGGATGGACGGACGGAAGGACGGACGGAAAAGGGTATTTCAATATTCCAATATACCACCCACTCACGAGTGGGGTATAATATTCATTTACTAAAAGCAAAATGTACAGTCCATACCTTTTACACTACCGCCCCCTTTTAGAGAACCCATTACCTTGTACGGCTTTGCAATGCTCCATCTATCGCCGTTGGATGTGTCAAAGTGTCAAAAGTTTGACAATCTGTCCTTAGCTGATTTTGGCTTTACAATTAGATCATATTTGGTTATTTGTACTCTATCAGTTTTTAAACATCTTTGAGTTTATGGTCTTCCAAACATTTAAATTTTATCTGCACTGAAGAGACATAAGTTGTCGAAATGAGCATATGCAGAATTCAAATTTACAGTAACTTCGGTATTTAGTCATTTGTTACCACTGGGTCGATGCCACTGTTGGTGGACTGTTAGTCCCCGAGGGTATTCACCAGCCCAGTAGTCAGTACTTCGGTACTGACCCGAAAGCCGATTCTATTTGGAACCTTACAATATCTAAATTTTTGTAAATTTTGTTGAAAACTTAGGAGTATCTCCCTCATGCAAAGCTCTGTCCTTAGATGATTTTGGCTTTACATTTAGATCACATTGGTTTTTTGTTCTCTATCAGTTTTTAAACATCTTTGAGTTTATGGTCTTCCAAACGTTTAGATTTTATCTGCACTGAAGAGACATAAGTTGTCGAAATGCACATATGCAGAATTCAAATTTACAGTAACTTCGGTATTTAGTCATTTCTAACAAGCACAGTGTGGTTTGATATTTTATTTTACCTTTACTCAGAAATAAATACAACAAAAGTGAGAAGTGGTTGATTTTTTTTCTTTTTATCTATAGTGAAAAAAAATTAAACACTACTCTTCACATTTAAACGATTTTTTCAAGACAGGTCAGATATGTAAGATTTATTTTATACTGCTGAGAAACGCGAACCTCTCAGAAACACTTAGTTACTATGTAAACATGCAGGTATCTACGTGCTAGACGTTGTCAGCTAGGAACGATGAATAATAGAAAAATATATATTTGATGTCAATTTTTATTTTTATTTTGAGGAAATGGCATACATGTAAATAATGTACACGCTTCATCGATCAACACAAGAAAATGTTTAAAGTTCGACACAGATAAAAATCATCTTTAAATATGGTTCTTTCGATTCAGACAACCGTTTTGGTATTAAATAAATACCATATGTAATAATGCAACATTGATGAATAGTCAAGAAGAGGGAATCTTCGGGCAGATAAACTTTAAAACCCCGTTTTCTTCGGTCAGGGTCTGTTTTTTCTCAGACTTGTACATTTTGAATTACGAACGTTTTTAGTCGTGGAAAGTATCCCCCCAATAGTGGTACAAGAAAATATTTATACCATGTCTTTGTAAGTTAAATTTCTGTTGTCAGCTAAATCTTTAAGTTGTTCCAATGTTGTGGGGATACCTAACTATTTGTTTTTTCATGATAATTTCAGCCGAATTCGACAGATTTTCCATCTCAAGGCAAATTCACGTGCCCTTTGTGACGTCATCACATTAAAATTTCACAAAATGAATTTTCCGCTACAGATGAATGTTATTAAGTATTTTGCAGAACTTTTATATGTGTTAACATCAACGATAAAATATTGACTATTTTTTGGCCAAATATTGGTCTTAACGTCCCTTGTCCTTTCGATTAAATTGCACCTGAACATTTTCTTTATGTTCATTTGAAAGTTCAGATCCCACTAAAGAAAAAAATACAAAATTTGGAACCCATGACATCACAGTAGGTACAGTTCTGACGTCATGTTAAAGCTACTTTTGTACAGTTTCATAGACATAAAAGGAATTACAATACAAGGACATACAAGGCATATTTTTTAACAGTTTTCCTAATTGCAAAGTTAGTACAGATGTGTTTGACCTCCCATATAAATATATTTGTGGTTCTTGCAAGTGCTCTATGTTTCCTCTTAAGAAAAAGTAGGCAAAATTGGTCAAATTTGTCATTTTTCGACAAAATAAGCAATTTGTCCAATTTTCTACACTGAAAAAATCTGTAATCATACATCAATACTTGAGTAATCTTCCTATTAACTGTTAATCCATAGAACATTTCAACAAAAATATTGTGAATTTAAGCAATCTTATTTTTTGGACGCTAAATAAGGCCCTTACCACACCTACTCCTCTGATCAATTTCATCATTATACAATTTACTGCTAACAACTTGGCTAAGAAAACCCATGATTTTCAAGAAAAGAAATATTACCAGATAGGAGGTGTTGTGTTTTAAAGGCAGAAATGAATGCCCAGTATAAGTACACAGGGGCAGGAATGTATATTAGGTCACTTTATCCTACATATTATAACTTGTGAGACCACAACGAACATTTCCATGATTACATATTGGCATCATGTAATGGCAGGTACTGACTATAAATATTTTTCGGTCACCCCATATGGAATATATACTGTCAGCACATGACGCCTCTTAACTAATCAACATTTAAGGAATTTACTATTGGTAGTATATAATAATATATACAATACATATGTCAAACAACATACCTTCCAACTTCCACTAAAAATTGTTTCTTTTTATTATCTGCTCCATACCTCCGAATATTTGTTATATCACATCGTGTTATTTCATTTTTCATAAGTTCATTTTCATAGATATTAATACAGTCTATTGTTACACTTAATACACATTCACCATGGAAATTCAGTGTGGCACTGGGTAAAAGGAGAACTCTATACACTCCTACAACATAAAACATTCTATGTGGCATTAGGTAAAAGGAGTACTCTATACACTCCTACAACATAAAGAATTCAATGTGGCATTAGGTAAAAGGAGAACTCTATACACTCCTGCAACATAAAACATTCAATGTACCATTAGGTAAAAGGATTACTCTATACACTCCTTCAACATTAAACATTCAATGTGGCATTAGGTAAAAGGAGAACTCCATACACTCCTACAACATAAAACCTTCCAATGTACCATTAGGTAAAAGGAGGACTCTATACACTACTACAACATAAAACATTCAACGTGGCATTATGTAAAAGGAGAAATCTATACACTTCTAAAACATAAAATATAAAACATTAACGGAAAATTCAGTGAGATGCAGGGTAAAAGGATAACTCTATACATTCCTACTGAACATAAAACATTCAGTAACTAGAGGCTCAGAAACTGAGCCTGAATCGGTCACCTGACAAAATGCTTGCAGCATGGGCAGTCAGGGGTCCCACTGCATAAAGTAAAAACTTTTCACCAGCTTAGGTTAATTATTTTTACTTTAAAAAGTAAATAAAATCAGCATTAAATTTATTTACTTGTACAAGTAAATTCAGATAAAATACAGAGGTTTTCTCCCTTCAGTGTCTCATTATATAAATTTTCATAGCATAATTAATAATTTTCTATGAAAGTTTCAATTCTGATCTTATCTTTTAAGTAAAAATTAATTAGGGGCACAATGTTTTTCTTGAGGCGCAAGCTAGCCAAAGATAAGTCCTTTGGGACTTTTAACAGCTGTTAATATTGAATTAAGTGGTCTACAACTTGCATCATTATCACATCAAGATTTATCACATGATGATGCTTGTAATTTGGTTTCTTGTGGTCTGATAGGGTGAACAGTGTGCCTTTAATAGGGAAAGACTGTTTTGGAATAAATATACTGCATATTTCAAAGCTTACTTGTATAAGTATAAAGTTTTTACTTGTAGAGGTAGACTGAATTTTTACTGCTTCAAGTAAATAAAATTGACTTAAGTAAGTGAAATGATTTCACTTCATCCAGTTGGATCTCAAACTAATGTTTATCCTATAGGACCCTGTGTTAAATTATGTTCTGTGCTGGTGGTCTTGTTTTTTTTTTTATCAGAGCAAAACAAATCAATCAAAGCAATTTTAGCTTGGCTGAATTTGCTTTAATAGTTTCAGCGCATATGACATAAAAGATGTTTTCTTATAGGGGTCCCAATTTTAACAAAGTTCTGTGCTTGGTGCCTTTTCTTTTGTCGGATCAGAATATACATTCATCATTTCAGTACATTTAAGTTAAATTTGCTTCAATGGTTTCAGAGCAGATGGTATAAATGATGTTTTTCCCATTGGGTCCAATGTTTAAACTAAGATCTATGCTGGCGGCAATGTTTTTTTATCGAATCAGAACAAAACAACGGCAGTAGAATACCGAAGGAACAAAGCACAAGATTACACAAATCAAAGTCCAGAGACAAGGCAAAAGCAATAACACCAAAAGACGGAAGACCAAAGACACCACAACAAAATGTGATCAATCTTTGTGGAGGACTTTCCATACATCAGTTGAGTACAGTTTACTTAGATTTGCTTCTATAGTTTCAGAGCAAATGTTGAAAATAATGTTTTTCCCATAGGGTTCAATGTTAAAACTAAGATCCGCGAATTTGGTTCAACGGTTTCAGAGGAGAAGATGAAAATGTAAATTTCCCATAGGGCCAATGTTAAACTACATGTATGTTCTGTGCTGGCAGCCATGTTTTTTGTCAAGTCGAAATAAAATGAGCGTTCTTTGTAAAGTACCTTCCATACATCATTTTAGTACGGTTTAATTATATTTGCTTCAATAGTTTCAGAGCAGATGTTGAAAATGATGTTTCTCCCTAGGGTCCACAGTTAAAACTAAGATCCGCACTGGCAGCCATGTTTTTTTTCGATTGGAATAAAATGAGCAAGCTTTGTGAAGGACCTTCCATAAATCATTCCTGTAAAGTTTGGTTGGATTTGCTTCAGTGGTTTCAGAGGAGAAGATGAAAATGTCAATTTCCCATCGGGCCAATGTTAAACTATGTTCCGTGCTGGCGGCCATGTATTTTGTCAAATCGGAACGAAATGTGCAATCTTTGTTATGGACCTTCCATACATCATTTCAGTACAGTTAAGTTAAATTTGCTTTAATTGTTTCAGAGGAGATGTTGAAAATGATGTTTTTCCCATAGGGTCCAATGTTAAAACTAAGATCCCCACTGGCGGCCATGTTTTATATCGAATCAGAATGAAATGTGCAAACTTTGTGAAGGACCTCCCATACATCATTCCTGTAAAGTTTGGTTGTATCTGCTTCAGCGGTTTCAGAGGAGAAGATGAAAATGTGAATTTCCAATAGGGCCAATGTTAAACTATGTTCTGTGCTGGCAGCCATGTTTTTTGTCGAGTCTGAATAAAATGAGCATTCTTTGTAAAGTACCTTCCATACATCATTTTAGTACGGTTTAATTGTATTTGCTTTAATAGTTTCAGAGCAGATGTTGAAAATGATGTTTTTCCCATAGGGTCCAATGTTAAAACTAAGATCCACTCTGGCAGCCATGTTTTTTATTGAATTGGAATGAAATGTGCAATCTTTGTGAAGGACCTCCCATACATCATTCCTGTAAAGTTTGGTTGAATTTGCTTCAGTGGTTTCAGAGGAGAAGATGAAAATGTGAAAAGTTAACGCCGGATGCAAAGTGATAGCAATAGCTCACACTGACCCTTTGGGTCAGGTGAGCTAAAAATTCACCACTCTATACATTTTTAAAACATAATAACACTTGACATTCCTATATCTCAGAAAATATAGTGATAATTAAGTGTGACACAGTTTGGAAAAAGGAGGAAACATTCCTACAACATACACCATGGTAATTTTTGTTTTCACTTTTATCGTCAGTTTTCTTTTATATATGCATAGTACAGACAAGAGTGGACCCTAATAGATGTCTCGCCCGTCCCTGCTTGTCGCTAAAACAGTCATGCACTACTCAAGAGCAACCTACAAGCCAAATATGATTACCATTCCACTTACAGTAATTAAGAAACTATTCTAATCAGAAACACTCAACTTTGTTCACTAGACCATGAAATTGAGGTCAAGGTCAAAAGCCATATGGCAGACGGACATGTACTAACCAAAACCAAGCTATATACCAAATATCATTGACCTATGGCTTGTAGTTATTGAGAAACAGACTTAAGCAAAAAAACTTAACCTGGTCACTGGACCGTGAAATTGAGGTCAAGGTCAAAAGCCATATGGCAGACGGACATGTACTAACCAAGACCAAGCTTTAAATCAAATATCATTGACCTATGGCTTGTAGTTATTGAGAAACAGACTTAAGCAAAGAAACTTAACCTGGTCACTGGACCGTGAAATTGAGGTCAAGGTCAAAAGCCATATGGCAGACGGACATGTACTAACCAAGACCAAGCTATATACCAAATATCATTGACCTATGGCTTGTAGTTATTGAGAAACAGACTTAAGCAAAAAAACTTAACCTGGTCACTGGACCGTGAAATTGAGGTCAAGGTCAAA
>MJUU01058148.1:0-19758 GCA_002080025.1 Modiolus philippinarum
ATACCAAATATCATTGACCTACCACTTGTACTTACTGAGAAACTGACCTAATCACAAAAACTTAACATGCTAACTAGACCATAAAATTGAGGGCAAGGACAAAAATTATATGACAGACTGTCATGTACTACCCAAGACAAACCCATATACCAAATATTATTGACCTACCACTTGTGGTTACTGAGAAACTGACCTAATCAGAAAAACTTAACATGCTCACTAGATCGTGAAATTGTGGTGACAGACAAAAGCCATATGACAGACAGCCATGTACTACCCCAAACCAATCCATATACCAAATATCATGGTCCTACCACTTATAGTTACTCAGAAACTGACCTAATCATAAAAACTTAACATGCTCACTAGACCGTGAAATTGAGGTCAAGGACAAAAACCATATGACAGACTGTCATGTACTACCCACGACCAACCCATATACCAAATATCATTGACCTACCACTTGTAGTTACTGAGAAACTGACCTAATCACAAAAACTTAACATTAAAGTTTACGCCGTCGCTGTCGACGCGGTTGCCATCATACTTTGTACGCATATGTCTCACTTTCCGCGCCTTTCACCGCGGGCGAGATAAAAACTGTAGGATGATTTGAGGGGACAGACTATGTACTTATTACTAAATCACCCAATAAATGACGAAGTTCAATAATGTATAATTTTGACAAAATTCAACCAAACTCAAAATCCTTACCACATGCACATCTGCAATATAGGTACAAAAGAACTGCAAAATAAAAACTTCCTATCATCAAAACTGTAGGAGGAGTTGCACGGACAAACTATGTAACCTCTATCACAAAATCACCAAAAAATGACAAAGTTCAACAATGTATAATTTTTACAAAAATTAACCAAAATGAAAATCCTTACCACATGCACATCTTCAATATAAGTACAAATGATCTGCAAAATAAAAACTTCCTAGCATCAAAACTGTAGGAGGAGTTGCACGGACAAACTATGTACCCTCTATGAAAAATCACTAAAAACGACCAAGTTCAACCATGTATATTTCTGACAAAAATGCACCAAAATTAAAATCCTTATCAAATGCACATCTTCAATATATGTACAAATGATCTGCAAAATTAAAACTTTCTAGCATAAAAACTGTAGGAGGAGTTGCTTGGACAAACCATGTACCCCCCTCGGACGGACGGACGGACGGATGGACTGAAGACGGACGGACGGACAGGGGTAAAACAATATGCCCCCCGACTTATCCTCTGGGGGACATAAAAAGATTGTGGTTTTAGGACAAATTTAAGACTACGCATTTTATCAAGGAATTACATGACAAAAGTATTCAGTCACTGTTAATTTTCACAATACAGTGGAACCTCCTAAAATCCACTACTCTGAAAATCTGATCCTCTAGAAACGGAATGTCAATTGGGTTCAGTCTGGAATTTTTGCCAATATATATAAGTTTAAGGTTCCTCCAAATGCTGAAATCTGGTTGTAAAGATCAGTCTAAAAAGAAGATTTTCATGTCAAAATTTAACTCTGATAACCAGACGACAATTTTTGCTGAAAATAAAATCAACCAACATTTTTAAATACATGTATATATTTTCATGCCTACCACCATAGATAAATGAAACTAGAGCTGTCGGCAAAGCCAGACTAATACCCCCCGCAACTGCATTTGAGTACCAAGGCATGTCATTTTGAAATTTGACCTCTGCCAAATGGTAATTGGAAAGTAAATCTAACAGAAATAAAGTCTGTCAGGACTGAAGTTACAGGTTTTATTCCAATCAGTTCATATCTGGTACTTCATTTAAAGGGTAATACATTAAATAATATATAATTCGGTGGATACAAAGATGATTAAACCAAGCTTTCGACACAAAATGAGTAAGGATTTACTATCATTAAGGTCAAAGGTCAAAGTCAAGGTCACAGTAACCAAAATTTGTTATGTGACACATCGTCTTCCCATGATGTATTCACACACCAAGTTTGATAATCCTAGGTGCTACGGTACAAAAGTTCTGCTCCGGACACGAAATGCACATGGTTTTACTTTCATAAAGGTCAAAGTCAAGGTCACAGTGACCTAAATTTGGTACGTGACACATCACTTTTCCATTATGCATCCACACACCAAGTTTGAAATCCTAGGTGCTATGGTACAAAAGTTCTGCTCCGGACACTAAATGCACATGGTTTTACTATCATAAAAGTCAAAGGTCAAAGTCAAGGTCACAGTGACCTAAATTTGGTATGTGACACATCGTCTTCCCATGATGCATCCACACACCAAGTTTGATTGGTACAAAAGTTTTGCTCCGACACAAAATGCACACGGTTTAACTATCATAAAGGTCAAAGGTCAAAGTAAAGGTCACAGTGACCTATATTTGGTACGCGACACATTGTCTTCCCATGATGCATCCACACACCAAGTTTGATTATCCTAGGTGGTAAGGTATAAAAGTTCTGCAAGGGACACGAAATGCAAATGGTTTTACTATCATAAAGGTCAAAGTCAAGGTCACAGTGACCTAAATTTGGTACGCGACACATCGTCTTCCCATGATGCATCCACACACCAAGTTTGATAATCCTAGGTGCTACGGTACAAAAGTTCTGCTCCGGACACGATAGGGGACGGACAGACAGATGGACAGACATGACGATTCCTATATACCACCCCCCCCCCCCCAACTTCGTTTGCGGGGGGTATAAATATTTCTACAGACTACCCATAGTCTTGATTAATATGTATATGTTATCGGGCTCTTGACAGGTATGTATCGTAAAATATCAACCGTGAGCCATATTCTGGCGAGCAGGATGATATTTTACAATATATCATCCTTTATTTTGTATTTTAGATTTGTATTTATTGAACTGAGGTTTCAAATTCTTCCAATGTTGCACGCGAAATTCGACATACATGTCACTCTCGTCTATTCAGAAATTTTCATCTTCAAAAGCATGTTTTGTAGTTTTTTAATCATTTAATCGGCAAAGGTTTTGTTAATGGATGAATATTTTGACCGAACTACTGGAAATAATGTCGATTTTGAATGTTGCAGCAACCTTTTGTTGTTACGACATTCTATTGTTGCTTGGAGCTTTTATGACGTCATAATGTGAAAACGTCAAAGCTCTGCAGGATATATCAACGACCCAGTTTCTACAATTTTTCTGATGTCTAGTTTAACTATTTGTGTAATCATGATTCTGGTTTTAATGTATAATTGGAAAGAGCAAATGCAATAGAAGTTTATTTGTATCCGATTGATTTCGTGTGAAAACTTGAATAAAAGTTATTTCCTTTGAAACTTTGGGAGAATAGCTAAATATATCCAGGTCAACCTCTGATATATCCGGGTCAACCGGATATGGCTTATCCGGAAAGGCTCTGCATGCTGATATAACCATGGGGAAGGATGATAAAATATATTTCAACAAATGAATGCTGGTCTTGACTGATCTTTACAAGAATGCACAGTAACATACTTAAAATTCAAAACACAGCCTAAATTTACCTTACAGGTTAATATCTTACACTTCTAGTATCAGTTTTCGGACAGAGAAATGACCTATTTCAAGAACCTCTGAAAACCGATAACTCTTAAAGCCTGCCCATTTTGGGGGCACGACAGGCCAACTGTATATTTCATATCAAAACATATTTTTCTTCAAAAAATCACTGTAAAGCCAATTCTTATCAGATTTCATTCAAGTTTACACCATTAAACAAAACAATTAAGACAAATTTCCTTGTACCCATTTAAATAATTCAAAGAATCAGTTATTTAAACAGATGGTTAATTTGTTGTCGAAAATTCCTATATACATAGGAAAAAAAATTTAGACATCAAATTGTTATTAAAGAGGCTAGCATGTACAATAGTTCCATCATACCATTAAGTCCTATTAAAGTGCCTGCTGGACAATTTTTTTGGAGGCAACCAACGGAGGTTGGTTCCAATTTGATTGGTTGTTTCAAAGAAAAAGAGCACTGAATGCATTTTGATAGGGTCCAAAAAGTAAATGACAGATGACACATGATGGCAGGTGGGCTAAAGTCAGGGATAATTAAATGCTGTTATTGTTATTATCTAGGAGTATGTTAGGTTATAAGTACTTACTGTCTTTGGCTGCTGTTGGCACTGAAATAGAAAAATATAGTAATCATGACAACAACATACTGACCAATAAAATCATTTATTTAATGGTACAGAGAAAATGTGATGAGATCATACTGTTTATGTATATTGTGTAGATAATTACTGATATGAATATCATACATAGATTACAGGTATTAATAGACAAGCACATGTTTTTGTCCCAAACATATACCAACATCATGCTGCTGATGAGGAATTTAATTTCTCAAATGGCCATACAGCTCATTAAAATTTATTGCAGTTGGAGTTAACATGTGTTATGGTCTCATGTTCATTTACTCCATATCCATATATAAATAAGATACATGCATCCTGTATGATGGGTGAATATAGTGTTCAAATTTATAAACAAGTCACTGGGGTCAAAGTGAGGATTTCATTTATTTACGTAAATGGCATTTAATTTCTATACATGCGACTCAATAAAGTACCTTATTTAAGTCAATAACAAATGAATTGCAATAAAGAACATTAACATAAATATGGCACTTTATCAAGTTGCATCTAAAGAAATTAGATTCCATTTAGATACCATACACATAAATAAGGAAATTCTAGCATCACACTTTAACCCCATTGCGAGTAATATGACACAAAAAGTCTCATTTCTCCATTACATATATGCATGTTACTGGTGCAGATATTACCATCATATTACGGTTTATTTCAATGACAGCAATTATTTCCAATACAATAGACCAGTTTTGCTATTTCTAGTAATTCAACAACATACATACAATGTATTTTATCGATTGGATATAAATATATTTGCAGTCATGGAAAAAATACAGTATTTCCCATTTCAAAAATGAATGGACCAAACGAATTTAAAAGACTGCCCAGGAAGCTAACTTAAGCAATAAGCCGTAATCCCTTTCCTTTATAGGAACGTTATAAGACATTATCAAAGATGTAATTGTCAATATGGTCTGGAAACTTCATATATTTCCATACAAAATGCAACTTCCCGGTACAATTACATTTACAAACATTCACATTTCATACAGAAGTTGACAAGTTCTCTCCAGGTAATTTTCACACATACCATTCATACTGGATAAAATATTCTGTAGATCACTGAGCTGTATGGGTGTTTTTGCCCCACCACTGCCACCACTGTTACCAGTAGTTGTTCCAGCTGTTGACCCTGTTGTACCACTTGTTGTTCCTGTGGTACCAGTAGTTGTTGCTGTTGAATCTTGGGAAGGAAGGGCTGCAGCAGTTACTGGCCTTTGTTGCTGATCTGCATTGTAACCTCTGGTGCCTGGTGATGACTGAACTCTCAACGGTCTGAAATATCAGATGTCACAAAGTTTATTTTCTAACCTGGGATTTACTTGTTTCAAGTTTTACCTTGTTTAAAATTTTCTAACATGGGTTGTAGTCATGTTTTATTTTATTCTAAATTTATCTGGATTTATCTAAAACAGATTATTCTACAGATGACAGTTGAAGTTTACAGGCACTTGAATACATCCTTTAAATCTATGTCATTAGATAAAGTATAAATGAAATAGAAATATATGTTAATTTCCATTTATCTACAGAAACTTCAACATACATGTATAAAAATTTTATATAAAGCTCTTTTAAATTTACATGAATTAACAATAAAAGAAATATAGGAAATTTAATTAACAATGCAGATTTATACTGGACTAACACATCAAGCTAGCCCTGATGGGCTCACTTGACACTGGCCATGGTTAAGTCAATATTAAAGACAAAATGTCCTGTATTAATTCTGCAGATAATGAAGTCAATAATGCAAACAATAGTACAATGTATATACTCACGGTTCTGATACGGTTGACTGAGCACTACTAGGACGTGCCCCCATCAGGGCAGATAATCCACCACCAGGTCCACCCATTCCCATGGGACCTAAAATATAACATTTAAATCACATGTACATGTATATAAATAGTGAGTCAGGGATAACAAAATTTTTCAATCCAATTTTTGTCATTTTATAGATCACAACATGTGGCCTCATTATCACATATTTAAAGCAATGTTTGATTTCTGGCTTTATGCTTGACCTCAGATTTTTTGTTAGCACTTCTATTTGTTATTAATCCATATCTATTATCAGTAATGATGGTCGTGTGTCAAAATTTGTTGGAGTCACATTTAAATCAATGTTAAAAATGAAACTACAAATGAAATTTTGAACCAACTCCTCTTTCCTCAAATATATGAAGACCCATTAAAAACAATGTTGCCAAAAAGCAACTATGAGAAGAATTGGGCAACTGCGTGCAGAAAATTTATAAATTTGAAGATATATACAACATATGTGGCGATGGATTACAGCAGGGCATTTGCGGAATTTGAAATGAAATGCATTTAGTTAGTTTTTATAAACAGAAATTTATTTTTTGAAAGTTGTTATCGATCTCACTATTACATTTATCAATATGCATGTGCCATCGGAATGTAAATAGAAAACTAAAGTACCACTAGCAAATGTGTTTAGATCTAAAGAAAATATGAAGTTTAAATTGAGTTAGAGAACAAATTCTTCCAAAAACTACAAGAATCCCTTTCATCCATTTTTTTTTACTTCTATTAAAGGTTGTTGTAATTGCAAATGGCATCTACAAAGGCTGTAACAATCATGTTTATCTGATTATCGTTGATGATATTTTTATTTTAGGAATTTCCTTTTGATATGTCATTATTTATTTTACCTGCTTGGTGATTTAAGTCAAATTGTAATTGTATGGTATTGTGGAAAGCCCCTATTTTTCAGCATACCAGTACTATTTTTGAAATGTCCAAATTTTAAATTCAGATCAGTGAAAAATTAAAAATTTGGTCATGATCAACAAAAGGATCCTTGGTTCTAACTGAAGGGATCAATCCTATCCTACCTATTTACTAAAATTCCAACTGTAGTGAGTGAATTCTATACAACGTAATAACTAAATTCCTTACTGAAGTGAGTAAATCCTGCTCAACCTATTTAATTGAGTCTCAATCCAATCTTACCTTATTTAAATTACACAGGTCATAACTGTAGTGAGTGAATCAAATCTACTTATTTACTTCAGTCCTAACTAAAATGAGTGAATCCCATCCAACCTATATTTCCTAAAGTCTTAATCCAATAATACCTAATTACTAAAGTCCTTACATCACTGAGTAAATCCTAACCTACCAATTTCCTTCAGTCCTCAATGTTGTGAGTGAATTCTATACTACCTATTTACTCAAATCCTACTTGTTCTATTAAAACTAATTATTAACATCCTAACTGAATTGAGTGAATTCTATTCAATATTTTTACAAAAGTCCTAACTGAAGTGAGTGAATTCTTCCCTACCTACTTTACTAAGTAAAAGTCCTAACTGTAGTGATTGCATCTTATCCTACCCCTCTACTAACTGAAATGGCTGAATCCCTAACTTGTTATTTCCTAAAGTCCTAACTGTAAAAAGTTGATGCATTAAAACCTATTTCCTAAAGTCCTAACTGTAAAAAGTGGATGCTTTAAAACCTATTTCCTAAAGTCCTAACTGTAAAAAGTTGATGCTTTAAAACGTATTTCCTAAAGTCCTAACTGTAAAAAGTGGATGCTTTAAAACCTATTTCCTAAAGTCCTAACTGAGGCAAGTAAATTAATCCTACTCTTCTTAATTTTGAATTCTTAACTTAACCATGTTAAATGAGTGAATCCTATCCAATCTATTTAATACATTTCAAAATAAAATGTAAAACCCTATCCTAACTTTTAACTATAGAAAGTGAATCCTTGTTTATGAGGTATGAGCAAGCTCATTGTTGAAGCCCTCACGGTGACTTTAAGATGAAGAACAACAATAAAAGCGTTGTTCCATTGCTTGGTTTTACTATGTATTTGAAGAGACTTTGTCTGATGTGCATTTACTCCATATCTTTTCATTGTTTAATCCTATCCTAACTGTTATCTGTATTGAGTGAATCCTTACTTACAGAATCCTATTACTCTATTTAATTGACCTGACTGGTCACGGGTCAATTATATCGGAATTATTCATGTTAAAATTACCTACGAGACAGAGAAAATTAAGCCACGCCCAACCTGCTCAATCAATTTGAGTAATACCAAACTTACAGACTGTGCCAAAAACTTTTATTCACTAGCCTGAGTAAGGTCCCATATCTTACTAGCCCGAACCCAATAATTCAAAATACAAAATTTTGACTTGTAATTTTTACTAGCCAAAACTGATTTTACTAGTCTCGGGCATAGGGGCTAGTGGCTAGTGGCTAAGGGCACAGACTGCATAACTGATAATTGTAGTAAATGCATCCTTACCCAATAGCTGCATTAGCTGTTGCTGGCTCATTCCTCCAATAATACTCTGTAAGTCTGAATCACCTATAAATATATATTTAATGTCAATACTTATCTTATCATATATTTGAAATGTATGCATGCTAACAAAGTGATTCATACCAACTTTATACATGTACATATTGTGTTAGGTATGAGAATTTGTATTTGGTTAATTCTGTCACGTGAATTCTGAATTCTCCAACCATTTGTATCTAATTTCGGGTATCCTGCTATATCACTATGAACAGCAGTACTAGGTGTAACAACATTGAATGTACAATACCAAGAACATTTACAATCCAAGTATTGTTATATAACTGATTTATTATAATTGAAGATTTTGTGTCTGTCAGTTTCTCTTTGCCAATTGGATAGTATTAAAGTTGAAAATGTCTATGATATAAAACTTCACAATTAAAACAACTATGGGTACCCATTAAAAATCTAATATCTAGCTTTCACAATAACTCTAAGTTTCATATGAAAGAATGCTTGATATCATTGTCAACAGAAATTATGTCCTAAGCTAGCTGTCTGTAACTGTGAGCATTTGTCAGGACAGAACATGTGTGTATTGTCTTCATGTTTTATGTACTTCATTGTAAGGGTTCTCATCTTGATAAGTTGGACTTTATTCTGGTTTGATTTTTACTGTGAGTCTTGCTGTGTATTTATTTTTTAGCCATTCACCACACAATGGGGAAGGGTTTGGATCCAAGAAAACGAGTTTAACCCTGCCGTAACTTATGCGCCTGTCCTTAGTCAGGAAATTTATAAAGCCTTTGTGTGTCTTGTCTTTTTTCTAGTTAGTTTACTTTATGTCTATAGGAGTCTAGGATGATGTTTATTTTGCTGAACTTGATTACTCTTTATTCAGGGGCCGACTCCGACCTGCCATTAGGTGTGGGGTTTTCTCACAGTTCATTGAAGATCTTATGGTAGCTTTGAGTTGTTATTACTCCCCTTTGGGTCGTTGTCTCTTTGACATATTCCCCGTTTCCCTTCTTTTATCTATTGTCATTGTCTTTTTATAAAATGTTTTGAGGTCATTTAGGGCTTGCTATATGATTTGAGGTTCCTCACTGTGTTGAAGACTATACAGTGACCCCTGGATGCTTTGTTTTGGGTCGTTTAACCTAGAGATGGGATATTGTCCCTTTGACATTTACCCCATTTCCTTTCTTTTTCATATATAAACAGAAATTTCTATTCTAGTAATGATTTGTCTCATGTATATTTACTTCCATCAAGAATTATATCAAATTTTTTTTAATGAAGGAAAGCTATCACTTTCATCTTTATATTATAGTTCTTTTACCTAATCCTGTCAAATCTGACGACAATCCTCCCCGACTTGATCCTGGAGTTGGAGGGTTATTCAGATATTCATTTACTTTTTTACGATTTTCCTCATCTTTGTCACTCTTGGGTTCCTAATAATATAAACTTTGTTTTAACAATTACAGTAAATATTGAGAAATCATATTGTGTGATAACTACATGTACATGCATTATTTAGCTTACATCACCACAAACTTTACATGGATGCAACATATTTGTGAAAAAGTCTTATTCTTTTTGTTTAAAATCCAAATATACATTGCCCATTTGTTAATCAAATATTGCACCTTTGCTTCAGCAGAAATGACTTGGTGAGTTTTGGAAAATTTTGAAGCTTGGTCTGAACTGTGATTAAAGATCCGTTTTTTACTCAGCACTGTTATGAACATTTCTTTTCTCTGTGTACAAACTTTCAATAGCTATTGCTGTTGGATTCACTACAGGACACTACCACAATGAAAGTGGGGTTTTGGTCTGCCAAGAAACCTGTTTAAACCATCCATTTCTTTTGAAATGCCTGTACCAAATCAAGACCATTGTGGTTAACAGTTTTCCAGTAGTTTTCCAACTGCATTGTCCTTTTGCCCTTTGGATTTTGGCTCTTGACAATGTGGTTTGTTTTTGTTTTTTACCCTCATTTGTAGCATCTTGTTGAAACTTTAACTAATTTGTGGTTTTCTATACTGAAGAGTACTCTGATGATTGGACGTCTTTACATCAGAATCATTTATTTTGATGTAGATCCCAGTGAGTGTAATATCATTTTGATTTATTCAAATTAGTAATGTAGTCTTCAATTATTATTGTCTAGATACTGTATAGCGGGTTATTTTCGCAGATAAAAATTTCGTGGATTTGAGTGGAAAATGTATGCCAAAAATTTTAGCTTTTTAAATGTTTGTGGATTATCAAAGATCATCCTAAGAATACATAAATCGCAAAATTTATTTTCGCGATTTAAGTCTATCCGCGAAAATTAAAACCCTGCGAAAATTACCCACTATACGGTATACAATATGTGATCATTTTAAAGGTAAATCTAAGAAGTTACAGTAACTTTGCAACATTATAGATACCATACCTGCATCCAAAAGAAGAATTTTCTGCTCGATGTCTTGAATTTGAGTACATAAACCCTGCCAGTTGTACACTGTGTGACATGCTTGAACTCAATATCATCAGGAAATATGATTAAATCCTACAAAATATGCAAAACTTGTCTTGCCTAATTATGCAATTCAATGAAAGTTTTTACATGCATATATGTACAATGTAAACTGTTTTCTTAAAAATGCAAATAAATTTAAAACTTCTACAATTGAAATACAAGTAGATGACATATTCAAAACAGTATTAGAACTAATCAAATCTGACTAAAGTTTCACATATATAAAACCAAGATATATATTTATCTTAGTGTTCATATCAAAAATAAATAAAATTTGTGAAATTATTTCTAATTACACTTAAAACATGCAAGACAGATTTTTTTTTTGGCAAAATGCAACATTTTTAGGACAATTTTGAAGGTCAGTTTTTCATGGGAAAATGAATATATGTGATGCCCTTGTAAATTCTTCTAGAACTTTTGCTACTTCAGCTTTAAATGTATCAATAGAAAAGTACTATTCTACGATATAAAACAACTGTCCTTGGGGTACGCATGTATAATCATATTACAGTTAAACCTGTCTATAGTGACCTTTCAAGGGACAAAGATAAAAAGGTCACTGTAGACAGGTGGTCTTTATATACAGGTTTAAGCCATCCTCAGGATTGATGCATCAATTCCCTTAATGAATTGTTTTTAAAGTCATTAGCAATAGCAAGTGCTAGCTCCTTGAGCATTGGACCTGTATAATTTTAAATTTGTCGCTTCGTAGCATCTTTAAGCAATTCCACACAAAGATCGTTTTTGTCTTCATTCTCGGTGATGCGTCTCGTGCGTTTTTGCGATTCAGGGGCATTTTTTCAAAGTCATATACCACCTCTGTCAGCCTTTCTTTTAAGTAAATTCTGTATCTGGGTCTTCCAACCCCAAAATTTCTGTCAATTTCCAATGGCTTAAAGTTTTATCGCTTCCACTTTTGAATTTAAAACGCCATCTTTTGAATTTGATTTTTCTTAGCAATTATGTAAACATTAATCACTCAGAAATGACGACTATTTTTATCTCATTGATTCTCATTGGCCAATTCCAAAATCTCGTTCACCTACCATGAAATTTCGATGTTAACGATATCATCTGATTGAAATCTCCCTAGAAAACGTATCTGACGAGAACGAAAAAAATGTCAACATCCGGTTTTTGTGGAGCATCGAAAGTCGCTATGTACAGTATTTCAGAGTCGTACGGACGTTTTTTTACAGTCGTAAGTCGCGTTAGACAGGTTGACGTTATAGAGAGGTAATCAAAATGGGAATTTTCTTTGGAGGGATGATAAAGGTCGCTATGAGCAGTTTGTCGTTATAGACAGGGAGTCGCTAGTACAGGTTCGACTGTATGTGATTATTTAGCATGTTAAGAACAAATATTTTGCAGTGTTCTCACTAGGCCTTTTCAGCCTCAGGATGCCCTACACAATAATTCTAGAACCCAACACTATTCTTGTTCAGTTGCCTCTTTCCTTTAATTTTCTCAACAACGCTTCCCAACAGGTAGATAATTTTACATCCAGCAGACATTAACATTTAGACAGTCTAAAACAAACCAATAGAAATCCAAAATTTCAAAATGAAACTCAAAGCAATAAGGATGGGACTTCCATTTACATTAATAAACATGAAATGCAGTTACTATTTTGATCTGGAAGGGGAAACCGACAAACACTATATGTCACACAGTCTGTTAGTGACCTATATGTAATAAGAAGTTTTGCTAATCTCATAAGTGACATGCATCATATTCACTAATTTGCATACAAATAAATGGATTTTGGTTGGCAATTTATAACAATCATGTCATAAATCAAGAAAATGTGCAATTTTCAACATTTTGTAACTTTCTTACTTCTACAACAATTTTGTTTCAAAAACTTGTGTAAAAAAAAATAAGAATATTTTATTTCAATTAAAGGGCCCTTCGATAGAGCATACAATTTACTGTTTACTGAAAAAGAGGGGGTCTCATCCAAGAATCTCAACTTTATTTTTACTAAATCCCAAACTACAACTGTACAAAGGAACTTAAAACCATAAGAGAACCCTATTCCCAGTGCATTTATTTCACAAAATCACGGGTTCAAATAGGAAGGTTCACCGTGACGTCACATTCTCAAAAAGGTAAATTTGGTTGGCAAGAATTAGTGATAATTGATTAGGGTCATAAAAATGTCATTTTCAATTCATTCGTACGAAATTGTTAATTGAGATATTTTGATAATTCCTTTTGATCGAAATTCTGGAATGTTTACAATTTTACAGGGTGTTAATTTTTTTAAATATATATTTTCAAAATCTATGTAATTAGCATAATTTTGACATTTTTTAAAACCTCATAAAAAATTTACTGTAGGAAATTTTTAAACAGTAAATCAACAGAAAAAATATGAAAATCTTGAAGTTTATTGCACATTTTACAGATCAAAAATCAGATGAATAATAAAAAATTATAAAAGATCAAAAATTCTTTTGCATTGTTAAATAGTGGTCTCACTACGACTTTGCCGACCAAAAATGCTAATTTGCATATGTAAATTAGATTTTGTGACATCACTAATGAGGTTCGCGAACCTTCCTATAACAGAAATCTTGGATTCCCTAGCCCAAAACTTCAAATCCCGGCATCCTAAAAAAGGTCCCCTTTTTAACAGAAGTAACAGTTGTAAAAGAAACATGTTTATCAATATTTTGTAAAGAAGGAAAATATAATGCACGTAATTCGCCTAACGTATACAGTGTTTTTTTTTGTGTCAAATTTGGGTCCGAATATTGGAACCATTCCCAATGCGAAAATGACTCATTTTTTCCCAAAATAATGTACAATTTTCCCAATCCTGCAGTGCAACGGTATGATATAAATTTAAGAAACGTAAATACTTGAAATTGGCATTTTTTATGTTCAACTCGTGTATAACAACGTGTTTGAATTACTCGTGAGTTCCTGTGCATTCCACGTATTTTGCCTATGCTAAATATAGCTATAATCATAGAGATATTTTTTCTGACCAATCAAGTTAATTTCGCGGTTAATATCCGGGTTTTGTTTGAAGGTCAAGATCACAGGTGTCAAAATAATCATGATTCGGCAAACCAAGACATGTCTTTAGACTACTTTTTCGTTTGGGTAGTAAACAGACAATAATTATAAAGATACCCAATGATAGACACTGCAGAGTCAGAGAAAGGCAAGAATTGACATTATTAGCGTTCTCACAATGCACAAATGTAAAAGAAATAAAATGTCATTTCATGTACATGCCAGTTATCTTGCATTGTTACAGGAAATGATTTGGCTTTCAAATTGCATTTTATAATTTTCAAGAAAAACCAAAAATAGTGACCCCAGTGATAAACTTTCATGTCTCTCTGAATCTAAAGACCCATATGTTCATGAAAATAACCCTGTACCCTCGAGCCTGCACCACTCTCTTTCTAAAGGAAAGAAAAGTAAGAATACAGAGCCGGCCGGTGATACTGCGCACCTAAAGCTTCAACACGGATCTGGCTTTCCTGAATACTTTTTAACACCAAAAAGTTGGTGTCTAAAAATAGTTCATTTATCAATGTTTTCATTGAATATGAAAAGTTATGTCATTTGCACTTTAATTTCTATGAAAACACACTGACCCCGTGATGTAAACAACCTGTGTGATGTCCGGTGATACTGCGCATGTCATAAAAAATAGGTCAAAACGTGGAGAAAACAAATGATTTTGGAATGATCTTTTGGTATCCATCAGATATATTATTATGCTACAAAATAAACCAAATTCAGGATTTATTCTTAATTCTACTTTGAATAATTGTGTAATTCAATAAGAAGGGTAACATATTCTTAGCCTCGATTAATAAAATATACCTTACTCCAGTGATTTAGCTAGCGCTCGTCACTTTCGCCATTGACGAATCTTTTTTGGAAGTGGCGAATTTTTTAAGCCTGCAATTCGTCACTTGAAATTTCAAAACTCGCCAAATATTAAAGTATTATGTCCATAATCTTTGTCACTGTAATCTAATTGTCCAAACTGACACTTTAATTACACCTGTAATGCTAATTAAAGGATTAGTTCAGTTGTAATCAGAGGTAACCTGCTCACCTGAATGGCAATTAACAATCAGTTGTTTAAAATTATTAATGTTTTGAACATTTAAATCTTTCTTTCAGCAGAATTTTCATAATTAACAGTTTGAATTTTTGTCAGAAGATCACGTTTTTTGAAAGTTGGGTTATTTCCCTTTAATGATGTCTTTAAAATGAATTTATTTTTTAGAATTGAACCTATGCTGATATTTGCTATGGTAATTATAACAGAAAATTCATATTTTACCACTATTAAAGCTTAAAAAGTGTTTATAAACAACATTTGTTTGATATTTTGCAAAATAATTTCTTTTATAATACAAATTCATAGAAAGTTTTATGTGTAATAATAATAATAATAATAATAATAATAAAAGCTTTATTTAAAGAGGGTTACACAGTTAGTACAAACTAATCTTCCCTGAGGCCCTCAATAACAATATTGAATACACACAAGATCATGCATACTACAATTAAAGAGTACATTGTGATATCAGACACAAAATGTTATAAAAATACAAATTTATTCAGCTGGTACAATTTGTTTGTTGAGCAAGTAGCATTTTAGTTTATTTTGAAAAACCACAATATTCTTAGAATTTCGCACTGAGCCTGGTAGAGTGTTCCATGTAGAAGGTCCAGAAAAACTAAATGATTTTTTAAAAAGTTCTGTTTTAGTTTTTGGTACACATAATAAGATATAGAAGGTTTAACTATCTACAAACAGTTCACCTAATATTACCTCTTTCAATCTTTGAGGTATGATGCCACTACTAATAGATAAATTAATTAAATTCAAATACATGGCTAAGGTTCTTTAAATGTAACAGGAACCAGAAAGAGCATAATAAATCTGGAACAGTGATGTGCATATCTAAATACAACCAAATACAGAAAAATTATAAATCTCATACTACACATTGCGCCGCGAAATTTATACGCAAAAGTGACTAATGGTCTTAAAATCCTAGCTAAATCCCTGCAGTAAGTGTATCGTGACGTAATGCGCGGAAGAATTCAGATTTTGTGTTGACCTACAATTTGTCTCTCTAACAGGTCAGTGTCACTTGATATCATTTACTGAATTAAGAACGATATCATTGCGAAATGGACGGTGCACAGTATTACAGGACGCGCAATAATCCGGGACACGACTGTAATGGTAACAGCATAGATTTATAATACATAGATGAACAACGCCTCTCGCCACCCACGGTCATCCTTTGTAAGATAAAAGGGCCCATCTACTGTTTTTGACGTCTTTGTACCCTATGTATGTTGCCGACAAGATTCAACACTTCATTAAATTTCCTTATCAGACAACACTTCTCGATTGGTGATCGACTTGCAGTTCACCTTTCAGGTGTACACATTAACTGTGTTTGGTCATTTCGATAGATTCTCGCTAAAATCCTGATGAAAACAGTGTAAAAATCATAAAAATCGGCCAACAATTGCAGAAACGACAACGCAGAAAGCGGTATAAATTTTTAAAATTAATGTTTCAGGTATCCATGTTTAAACGAAGAATAAAGAGCTTTCCGGTTTCGTCCGGAAAATAAGCTGATTATATTCAAATAGTCCTTAAATTACAGCACATGATGACATGCGCGCCATAGGGGTCGAAGCGGGTCGAACTTGGTTATAAGGAATCAAACTTTGTCAACAAACGGTGATTTTAGCTGTGATTGTGTACTCAACCAGAGACATAGATACATGTATGTATATGTCTTTTTACTCCTTTTAATAAAAAGCCTAAATCGTACAAAAAAAACGCAGTTATATAAAACCAAATTATAATTATGCCTCTGAGTATTTATAAATTATGAATTTGGATTATAATTTCTCCTTTACATTAATCTGTTTTATGCATTTGTACATACGGTAATGCAAAAGGTTTCCGTTTTCTAAAGTTATGTATTTCATTTCTTTGTTGTTTACAAAACGGATTTATTTTTGCTACCCTAAAAAGATTTTTTTTTATTTCCAAAAATCTACTTTTCTTCAATTATTATTTATTAGAGGTAATTCTGAAACGCATACGGGCACAAGTAGGTTGAAACGACGCACAATTTTAAATATTTTTTTAATCGCGAATAATCTATAATTTGATATTTTGTCATAAGAGAAAATTATAGTAAATATCAAACATTTGCATCAAGTTTTCACGTGGCTGTATGTTTTTGGTGTAATGTTATTGTATCTACGAT
The DNA here is from genome assembly GCA_002080025.1 of Modiolus philippinarum. Lineage (NCBI taxonomy): Eukaryota > Metazoa > Mollusca > Bivalvia > Mytilida > Modiolidae > Modiolus > Modiolus philippinarum. Next base: position 17,289 of record MJUU01058148.1, read on the forward strand.
ATTTGTCTACGACAGCAAATATTTCTTTTATATATCTACATTTGTTATGGAATTCACGTGCTGTTTATTTCAAGGCAATTTAAGTTATAAAGTTGTCATCCCTCAAACTCCTTATTTAAGCATCTGACTATGCGAAAATTGTCGGATCTGAAAAATTACATTTGAAAATTTCATCCAAATGTCTCAGAAATCACACGAAAACTTCCGATAACACAATATCTCTTATCGCTAAAACTGCAGTGACCACATTGTAGGACTTCCAAATTAGGATTAATTAGAAAATACTTAAGATATTTTCGGCAACACACATAGAACCTTTGAAGTGCCCTGCGTTGTTAATCTATGTATTATAAATCTATGGTAGTCCATAAAATACTTTAGACAATGCATTTGTTTTATTTTCCTAAATGGAGAAAGTTTCGCGTTTATTTTCCCAATTCGAAGGGACCCGGACCCAGTCCCAAAAAGGTGAAAAAAAACACTGGTATATGTGAATTTTATGCGCAATGACATAGCATTTTCGTACATCTTCAACCGTGCCGGTCGTACGGTCTTTCCAACAGAAGTGCATTAACGAATCTTCCGCCTGGTAGACATAGAGCAGACCCTTCCTTTTATCTGGATGAACCATTTTCTCTTTCATGTACATTTTTCCTGCTCTAAATTCAACCAGATTTTTGCTCTGAGAGCGATTACTTGCACCAAACAAAGCTCCACTAGCCATTTTCGTCGTTTAAACCGGAAATGGTTGAGGAGACAGCATTCCATTGAAGGGTAAAATCAACCTTCACTATAAATATTCAAACTGTAAAAGGACATTTTCTAAACATTCGTGTACCATTTAACTGTAATTAATCATTTACTGTTGACACATTTCTACTAATATCTTTTTCTTACTCCTACGACGATTTTCTCAAAACAATATTTTTCGATAACCCCCACAAAAATGAATCCGTCCAACGTGAAGATTTTCCAAGGGGGATAATTTGACATTTAAAAATCACATGTTGAAGTTGTGTTCTGGTCAGGGTCAGACTCTTAGATCATGAAAGATGGAGTTTAGTGAATTTAAAGATCTTTTAAGGAATAATGCCTCTTTGATTATTTGTGCTGCATTTATTGTCATTTATGTTCTATATTACTATCTTTTTGTAGTAAAGGTAAGACAGTGATCAGTTACTGAGACTGAGTAAGTCCACCCTTTTCAGGATCTTCAGTCAGGATGTTAAAATTAATCATTTTAGTTATGTCTGAGTGAATAGATTTTTTGCTTATTTTCCTCTTGATAAAATAAGTTTATCTGACTTGTATAAGTCAGGTCTCACAGTAAAGTAATTCTGACTTGTACTTGTTGTATACTCCCATCTCACTATTCCGTGGTTTCCACTTCTTCGTGATATTCACGTTTATTTCAACCAAATTTTTAACTGTGATGTCACTGTTACTACGTAGCTTCGTACCATGAAGATAGGAGCTACCAGTATACCTCTTATTATAATGTTACATTTTTGTAATTGTATGTATACATGTAGTTTGTTATCATTTATATTGTATCGCGGGACCCACTGTATCACGTTATCAACGATTTTTCCAAGTAATTTTGACACCATCTTGAAAATCAAGCACTGCGATGTCATTGGTCCCAATCATAAACCCCTACCCAATCAACATGATCAAGTTAGTAATAATTTCCCTCACTGATATTTTACTTCTACTTCTTTAACTTGTAAATGGTTTAACCCATTACACAGAGGAATCTGTTATATATGACGTCAATCAAGTGGTGCAATAACTATTTACAAGTGCAAGTTAAAAACATTGTTCATCTATTTACTTAAAGTGAGCTATAAATGACTCGTAGTCTTCAATTTATCCAGGATGTTTGGTGGGAGGTCATTCCAGTTGATGATCAGATGGTGTTCTGATGAAAAAGCTGTTCTTGTATTGGTCGCCTCTGGAACCAAGTCTGATGAATTTTCTTTCATGTGTTAGTCTTGTTGATGTTTGTATATAATTAGGGAGTGGTATTGCTATTTTCTAGTGAACAATCTTGTGGAACATGAGAAAATGGGATATTTTTCGCCTTAATTGGTGTGGTTAAAGTTTCAATTTCTCCATAAATGATGTTATTGTTCCAGGATTTGTTATAAAGCATGTAAATAAAGTGAGCTGATCTTCTATTGTAACCAATAACAGACTATAGTTCCTGCCCAAACATCACTAAGCATCACACTCAAATAGCTATATAGCTTTACCTTGAAAAAACTTGTTACTACTTTAAATTCATAAATACCTACCATAAGGGACTATTTATTATCCCCGCACTTTCGAAGAAAGTTCGGGATAATGTTATACCCTCCGTCTGTCCGTCCGTCCGTCCGTCCGTCTGTCTGTCCGTCCGTCCGTCCGTCCGTCCGTCACACTTTTCTTGTGACTCAAACTCCTCCTACATTTTTGGATTTAGGGATTT
>MJUU01058148.1:31417-46125 GCA_002080025.1 Modiolus philippinarum
GAACATAGTTTAACATAGGGACCCTATGGGAAATGCATCCAAAGATTTTCTCCTCTGAAACTACCAAGCCAAATTCAACCAAACTTGGTCACAATAATCCTTGGATTGTCCCCTTCAAAGTTTGTGATTTTGACGTTCGTACCTCATCCAAGATGGCCGCCAGCATGGAACATAGTTTAATATAGGAACCCTATGGGAAATGCATTCACATGTCTTCTCCTCTGAACCTACTAAGCCAATTGGAACCAAGTTTGGTTACAATTGTCTTTGGGTGTTCCCTTTCAAAGTTTGTAATTTTTATGTTTGTAACTCATCCAAGATTGAAAATGTAACATCTTGTGAACTGATTTATAGTATGAATGGGTGGTCTCTTCGTGACAATGAATAAAACCAGTCACCAGGTGAGCGATACAGGCACATGTGAGCCTCTAGTTTTATATGGCTCTGGTAGAACTCATTATTAGCTCACCTGATCCAAAGGGTCAGTGTGAGCTATTGCCAGCACTTGGCCTCCGTCATCCATCGTCCGTCCCTCTGTTAACTTTTCACATTTTCATCTTCCCCTCTGAAACCGCTGAAGGAAATTCAACTAAACTTTGCAGGAATGATGTATGGAAGGTTCTTTACAAAGAATGCTCATTTGTTCCGATCCTACAAAAAACATGGCAGCCAGCACGGAACTTAGGTTCAACATTTGGATCCTATGGGAAAAATCACATTTTTATCTTCTGCTCTGAAATGGCTGAAGCAAATTCAACCAAACTTTACAGGAATTATGTACTAAAGGTCCTCAACAAAAATTGCTCATTTCCCTCCGATCCGACAAAAAAACATGGCCGCCAGCACGGAACATGGTTTAACATTGGACCCTATGGGAAAATCACATTTTAATCTTCTCCTCTGAAACCACTGAAGCAAATTCAACCTAACTTTACAGGAATGATGTATGGAAGATCTTTTGCAAAGATTGCTCATTTTGTTAAGATACAACAAAAACATGGCAATCAGCGCAGAACTTACATTGTAAAGTACAGTTAACATTGGATCCTATGGGAAAAACATCATTTTCATCAACTACTCTGAAACCACTAAAGCAAATTCAACCAAACTTTACAGGAATGAGGTATGGAAGGTCCTTCACAGGAATTTCTCATTTTATTTCAATCCGAAAAAAACATGGCCACCATGCAGAACATTGAAAACCCTGTTGTTCAGCATTTAGTGGGGTTATCAATACAGACTCAGTCTTGGAGCCTCTAGTTTTGGCAGTATTATGAATTGAAGTGATATGGTTCATTAACTTAGTTTCATTAGTTTCAATTTTGCCTATAAATGTAAGTTTATGTAAGTTTTTTACCACAAATTTCAGGCCAAACTCTAATTTTGGATTTGGATGTCCCTGTATTTCTGGAGTTACACCGTTTGAATCTCAAATTGTGTAAATATTTGGACCTCCTTACACTAGCTTGTGAATGTAATTACATACAGTTTTAAAGCTTATTATATGGACCCAGATTTTAAACTGATACACACAAAAGTGATGCTTAATTCTGTCAACCACTCTGCAGGCTTGGAAGGTGTACTACTTACTGAAAACTAGAAATGGGTGGAATAACTCAAAATGTTACAATTGGCAATGATTGGAGCCTATGGGAAATTAATCAGTGTTCTGTGCCTATATAATTTCTTAAGACATGATCAATTTAGGGTGCAAATGAACAGATTATAAGTTCCACTATAAAAAATGTTCCAAAGGACAAAATATTACATTATGGTTTTTCCACAGGAACAAAAATTATAATGATTGTTCCTGCCTGCAAATCTAGTTCCATAACTATAAACTGTAGAATATTTTCTATCTAAAGGTGTTTATAATTTATATATTTTCAGAGAAATTTTGACTTTTTCTGATGGAGGGCAGATTGTTTTAGATTGGTATGAGAATGAAAATCCCATCTTTCCTGATAAATCAACAAGACCTACAATACTATTGCTTCCTGGATTAACAGGTAAACTTAACAGATATCACCTCACTCATGTATCGTTTAGCAAAGAATTCCGTTCAAACCGGTGCTAGGGGCCGTCTTGAACTAACTATGAGGTATGAGCAAAGCTCATTGTTGAAGGCTTCATGTTGACTTCAAGATAAAGAACAACAATAAAAGTGTTGGTTCATTGCTTGGCTCTTTCATGTATTTGTAGAGACTTTGTCTCTTGTGCATTTACTCCATATCCTTTCAGTGTTTATCAAAACTTGTGATAATCCGAACACTCAAGCAAGAGAGTTGTGGACTTATGTAATTCACTGACACACAAATACAGAAACAAAAAGAGAGACAGGGGAACGTCTTAATCAAAACTCCAAAACATGGCAATCAAAATGTAACATGAAAGGAGACAGGGGAACGTCTTAATCAAAACTCCAAAACATGGCAATCAAAATGTAACATGAAAGGAAACAACATGACAAAGATAAAACAAATATAAATAAAAATGAACAAGTACAAAAATACCGTAAATACATAAAATACAGTAAATTTTGTTATGCTGTACACGTGTTTCAAGGAGTAACCTCTCATCAGCAGCATTAGAATCAAATTATGAGGAAAGCCATAATCAAAAAGTAGTAAAAAAAAAAGTACTCATTACCAAAAATATCTAAATGGAAGGCCAAATTCGGTACCAAGGACATCTACCAAGTGCAATACACTGAATGAAGCCTCAGTATTTTATGGGGTTTGAATTTTGATAAAAATGGTGAATTTTTATAAAGCGAAAGGAATATTTTTCATATCAGACAAGTCTGACTATTGGGCTGGTAAATACCCTCGGGGACCTCTGGTCCACCAGCATTGGCATGGGCCCGATCGTTTAAAATGCAAAAATACTGAAGTTGCATAAGATACAGTAAATTTTGTTATGTTGTACAAGTGTTTCAAGGAGTGACCTCTCATCAGCAGCATTAGACTCAAATAATATGGAAAGCCATAATCTAAAAGTAGCAAAAAAAAAAGAAGTACTCATTACCAAAAATATCTAAATGGAAGGCCAAAATCCGGTACCAAGGACATCTACGTTACAAAACTAAACCACTAGCAGAGTGAACCGAACCTGTACAAAAACTGACATGACTGAGGTATCATCAGGTGCTGTCAAGTTAATTCTAAAATTTAGTAGAATACTGAATTTTATGTACCGGTATTATAATTTATATTTTTTATAATTCCTTAAGGGTCTAATATGTTTTGTTATTAGGCAAAAAGTAGTCTATTCATGTGAACAGCTAGTAACAGCTACATAGAACAAACATTGCTACAGATGTCCAATTATATCATATTTTTTACCTTGATTACCGGTACACATCATTCACCAGAGAATGTGGTATACTGAATTTGCTTTAAATAACATACACTCAAAATTATTTGTACAGCATCACAATTACATTGTCATAAATCCTTTACAAGGTACATTTTGACAGACCATCCCTCCAAGTTTCCTGTATGTATGTCTATGCATCTGTCCTTGGAAAGTTTTAGACTAATAGTTGTTAAGGAAATAACAAACTGTCTTTAAACTTGGTATGTAAGTTGTTTGCTGAACAAATCAGGCCGAGTTTGATTTTGCTTCAGAGATCCAAGTGGATTAGAGTTATGCCCTTTGAAACTTTGAATTGTTTTTTTCAATTTTGTGGTTTCTGACCAATAACTTACGAATGAAATTGCAGATGTTTTTAAAACTATGTATATAGAACTCTGGCAAAGTTAGATTTTAGGTTCAGAGGTCCAAGTGGTTCTTGAGTTATGCCGCATGAAAACTTGAAATATTTATAAAAATGGGCCTTCTAACTTATCACTTGTGAACAAAATTTATTACATAATGTAAATAAGATGTTTTTGGTTCAGAACAGAGAAAAGTGTTTGGGATATTCCCATTGAAAGTTTGCAAATTGATGGCAGGAATATCATGTAACACTCCATTTCTATTTATTTTACAGGGGATAGCAGTGCTAGTTATATACTCCATCTTGTATCTGAAGCAGCTGAACATGGATACAGGTAAGCCAGATTGGATGTAACTGCCAGCCCTGCCTGCCTAAGAGGGCAGGTTAGTGTTTTCAAAAAATTGCATATGGCAAACTGATTGAAATTTTAGACATATAGCAAATATATTGAAATCTTGTATTCACAGCAGGCCAGAATTTTGAGTGATTTTCAAACCCTGCTAGAAGATCTTATATCTTGAGAATATTACAACAAAATGTTTTGATTTTACTTGTTTATTGAGGATCGTAAATTCTAAAACTGTCATTCCATAACATGAAATAAGATTTGTGGTATTTTTTATAATGAATGAGTACATAAATTATACAGCTATAATATGATAATCATACCTCTGCAAACAAAGTCTGATGGGTATACAGGAATCACTCTGTCCGTCTGTCTGTCTGGTTGTCTGTCCATTTACCTTGTCAGTGCATGTCCTCAAAAATGCCTTATTGGATTTTGATGCAACGTTACACAATTTGGGTATACAACTTAGAACATGTGCATGAAGAAATGTGGTTGGTGTTTGAAATTTTGAACAACCCTTATTCATGTATCCCCATACACAAAAAGTCAAAGTAATTTTTCAAACAAAATTATGGCCAGGTGGCACTTTATATTAGGAATATGGATTAGAACAGAACCTAAAACAATGAAATGAAAAATCCTCAACCTTCAGATATTTGCATGCATCATTTACACAAGAATACAAGAACTTAAACACTTTCAAATTGATACGCAATCGCTTGAACATGTATATTATGGAAAGTGACAGTGTTGATAATTATCAAAACCATCATCATGCAATCAGCTTTTGAAATTCAGGATAAATATAGTATAGAGTAAATTCTGTTTAAAATTATTCTAGGTCAGTTGTGTTTAATCAAAGAGGAAATGGTGGAGCTAAATTAAAGGTAGGTAGAAAGCATTTTTTCATTCCCTCTAACTTCTGTAATATAATCTTTGTAATTGGTCCTCAGTATGTTCTCAGTAATAACATATTTGTTATAAATTTTTAAAAAGGTCACTGAATTATGCTTTGAAATTATTAGTAGACTGATGGCAAGTTTCGCAGATTTTTTCTGAGTATGCTGAACTGAGAATGTCATTGATAATTTGAACAACATTTTCAGATTTCTCAATTATTGTCTCGCCCGTGACAAAAAAAAGTCGCAGAAGTGAGACTTAGGGATGGCGTTTCCGGCGGCGGCGGCGGCGGCGTCAACAATTGCAAGCTTTGTGAATTAACAAGCTTATGTTAGTTGTAGGTCCATAGTATTTGATGTGCAGTTGCATTATTATGGGTACAACTCAAATCCCTACTTAGATTATGGCCCTGGCCCCTTAGTCATGCATGAACGATCACATTAAGTTTTTAGTAAGCAGTTTGTACAGCCTATACCAGTAGTGCTAGGCACTTGATATTTGACATGCAGTTGCGTCTTGGGGAGTACATACCGATTCCATGCCTGGATGGTGGCCCTTGTCCCTTAGTCACGCATGAACGATCACATTAAGTTTTTAGCAAGCAGTTTGTACAGACTATACCAGTAGTCCTAGGCACTTGATATTTGATATGCAGTTGTGTCTTGGGGAGTACATACCGATTCCATGCCTGGATGGTGGCCCTGGCCCCTTAGTCACGCATGAACGATCACATTAAGTTTTTAGCAAGCAGTTTGCACAGCCTATACCAGTACAGTAGTCCTAAGCACTTGATATTTGATATGCAGTTGCATCTTGGGGAGTACATACCGATTCCACGCCTGGATGGCGGCCCTAGCCCCTTAGTCACGCAGGAACGATCACATTAAGTTTTTAGCAAGCAGTTTGTACAGCCTATACCAGTAGTCCTAGGCACTTGATATTTGATATGCAGTTGCGTCTTGGGGAGTACATACCTATTCCACACCTGGATGGCGGCCCTGGCCCCTAAGTCACGCATGAACGATCACATTAAGTTTTTAGCAAGCAGTTTGTACAGCCTATACCAGTAGTCCTAGGCACTTGATATTTGATATGCAGTTGGGTCTTGGGGAGTACATACCGATTCCATGCCCAGATGGTGGCCCTGGCCACTTAGTCACGCATGAAGGATCACTTTAAGTTTTTAGCAAGCAGTTTGTACAGCCTATACCAGTAGTCCTAGGCACTTGATATTGGATATCCAGTTGAGTCTTGGGGAGTACATACTGATTTCATGCCAGGATGGTGGCCCTGGCCCCTAAGTCACGCATGAACAATCACTTTAAGTTCTTAGCAGGCAGTTTGTACAGCCAATACCAGTAGTCCTAGGCACTTGATATGTGACATGCAGTTGCTTCTTGGGGAGTACATACCGATTCCAGGCACAGATAGTGGCCCTGGCTCCTTAAAGCCATAACATACAGTAATGTAATGGCTATAAGAACAATAGTTAGTGTATGGATCCCTTTCACAACATGAATAGCCAGTTATATAATTGATTAGTGTTATTTTACTGAATTTATACTGAAATGAACATTTCTTGCTATAAAAAAAAATACATTAAAAATGTAATGAAAAATTTGATGAAGATGTGATTTCATTATACACAAGGCGATTGGAAATTATAGGTTAGGTTGAATTGGCATGCCATTTGGCTGATTAATGCTGCACTAAAAAAAAACACAAAAATCACCTTTGAACTATTCTCCTGTTAATAGCAATTTTCACAAATTCAAAGAATCATACTTAAGACTATAAAAATGTATTACAGTCGAACTTGGAAAGCTTGAACGCCCATGGACTGATGAAAACAGTTCAAGCTATCAAAGTCAAATTGTGTTTAGAATTAAGGATGGTCACTCCTCAAGTTCATAGTATCAAGATTTTGAAATTAGTATGTTTATTTATGAGAACTTTGATCATACATCATTTTAAGCAAAAAATATTGATATGTCAGTGTGCACATTTTTGAGATTTAAGTGTCTGAAATATTGGCGGGAAACCAAACTCCTCTAGATTTTTCATATACTTAGCATTAAAGCAACCGAACTTTGAAATACAATGAAGATATATCAAGAATTTCATCAAATTTTGTCAAAAGTTTATTCAAGATGTATACAATCATATTTTGAAAAGAAAAGTGGGGGTCAGTGTGCAAAATTTTCTAATGCATCATGATGGATTAAATATGAGAATTCCGAAAGTCATAGATAGTATTAGAAACCTGAGGAGTGACCATCCTTAAACAAAGGGTTTGATACATCCATGATGTTGGAGTTATTACAGTTCCAGCCATCCAAGTTCTACTGTATAATAAAAACTTGTTTTTTGTTTGGGTCATAATTTACAGGAGATTGTGAAACAGAATATCTTCAAATAAAAGAAGATATTTTAGGTTGTTTTGTATGTGTAAACATGTTATTATAATTTCAACATTTTTGAGTATGTACTTACTTTTGTTTCTGTAGACACCAAGAACTTACTGTGCAGCCAACACTGAAGATCTGGCTCATGTGATCAGTATTATTAAAGGGAGACTACCCAATGCTCCAGTACTTGGTGTGGGTGTGTCGTTAGGAGGGTAAGATGTTGAAGTATTATAGACAAATAAATTATAGAAAGAGGAAATAAAGGTGGAATGGACAACTGGGACAACAAATTTAATTGTAACTGAAGAGAAATTTGAAATTTAGCCTCTATACTGCCTGAAGAAGCTTGTCTTTCTTGAATACACAACCCTGTGGACAGAGCCCTTGGAACCCATCCAGGTCAATGGGAGACCCAAAAAAATTATTGTTTTACTTATTTTCTTCTCTGAATTTTCAATTGATGACCAGGTAGACATGTACTCTAAGTGTTTCTGGTTAGGTATGGAAATTGTTGAACATTCTAACTCTTGTAAAGCTTAATACTATATGTTATTTGGGAATCTTCACAGGGGATACTATATGTTATTTGGGAATCTTCACAGGGGATACAGGTTCATATTCCCTGTCTGTGTTTTATATCCCCTGAGCCGTCAGGGTAAGGGGATATAGGGCACAGACAGGGAATATGAACCTGTATCCCCTGTGAAGCCCAAATAACTTTTATATTCTGTTAGAAGTGCTATAATTTTTCTATTAAAAGCATTTAAAAATTGTGATTTTGCTACCATGGGGATACGGTCTCATATCCCCTGTCAAGGTAACCAATCAAATTGCAGGATTTACCTGGATATTTACCTTCAGAAGAATATAGTAATGTTATCTTTGATTAACTCTAACATGGCCAACTTTTACTCATCACTTCTTGCTTGTCAATTACTTTAATTCAGGGGCAAAAAAACAGGCCGTCTTAAGGACCTGAAAATAAACAGGAATCATACAACCATGACAACAAAGAAAATTGAAAAAAAAATGTTATCACACAGTCTTCAAAGCACAAACTTACACAAAGTGTGAAATGGGACAGAAAATTATGTGACAACAGCATGAAAAGAAAAATGCACACTTTGACTACATTGAAACTTGTATAGATCATCCATGCTGTAAGAGACTTTTGAAAAAAAAAATTTGTAACAGTCCTAAAGGGGTTGCTAAATTTGCCATCTTTTTATTCTAGGATGCAGCTTTTTAACTATCTAGCCAAGTCTGGTGATAAATGTCTGTTAGAGGCTGGCATGTGTGTATCTGTTGCCTGGAATGTGTTTGAATCAGTTACAGAGTTAGAGAAGCCAGGAATAAATTTACATGTCATAAATAGACAGCTAGCTTACACACTGGTAGATATGGTACAAAAGTAGGTATAGTCTGTCAGGACTGCAGGGGATCAGTCTTCCACTACAAAAGTAGGTATAGTCTGTCAGGACTGCAGGGGATCAGGTGGAAGACTGATAGGTTCTTGCATGAGGCAAAATTAAAGATATATAGTTTCTACAATGAGAACTAAGTTGATTATGAAATTTCTTACATTGAGTTAAATAAATTTTGCAAATGTTTGAAAATGTGGCTTGCTGAGTTTTTAAACATTTGAAAATTTATTTGACAAAATGTGAGAAATTTTATATTTAACCAGTTTACGTCGTAGAAAATGTTTCTCAAATGACACAATGTGAAACACAGAGGATTATGTTCCAAATAGATACAGCGCAAACTTTCTCTTGAGATATTCTCTCTCTAGAGATGAGAAATATTTTTATCACACTGGTCATTATTTTTTGGTCACAGATTCTCCACTTTGCCAGAAGGAATTCATTAGAAATTTGATATGCTGCTTTGTATTAATCCGTTGTGCATGGTCAGCAATTTTAAGTATTCTCCAATGTCAACTTCTTGTTTTACAGGACTTTGAGTTTTACTGTAATGGTCATAATACATGTAGTGAAATTTATGTCTTAAAAATTGTCTGCTCTCCCTGTAGGATATTATTTGAAATTTAATATGCTGTCTTCTTGTTAAGAGTTGTGCATTGTAAGCATTTTTTACTGTTCTACCATATCAGCTTTCTGCTTGATGGGACTTTTTTGGTATGAGTGATTTATGTGTGGCATGACAAAAAAAAAACAAGTTCAACTGCATGGTGTTTCAGATTTGATTTGATTTATCACCAAATCAACACTTCTTATTAAGCATTTACCATCTAGAGAGGAAGGCCTCTGAACTGGTTATATCATTTCTTTCAAAGAATTAAGAATTTATGAGGAAACTCATTGTCGCTATGTATGTTTGCTAGTTCCTTCACCATTCTACCATCAAATTCAAAGTACCCGCTCACTTCCTGCCAGAAAAAAGCAGTTGAACAACTGCTGTGAAAGGTTCAATCCTTCAAAGGATAAAATGATATTTGTGTATCAAGCAGTTATCTTTGGTTTTGTTGTTCAAATAATTAGAGGTGTAATGATACACCAGTATATCGATATATCGTGATATTTTTCAATAAAATAGGTATCCAGCGTATTGATACGTATCGTTTTTCTGATTTCTGCTAAAATTTTAGAATCAGTACCACCTAAATTCTTGAAATTTTCTGATAAAGGACAAACAAATGTATTTAGCTACATAAAAATGATCACTCTTGTCTCACTGAAGAATATTTTACAATTTTATCACATAAAATAATTAAAAGAAGATTTAAAAATGTAATCAAATTTAGAAATCAGAAGACGATACGTATCGATTCGTATCATGATACGCTTGCTATGTATCGATATATCATGATACAATATCTTATTGAGGATACTCATCCCCACAAATAATTCTAAGATAGGGATATTTCAAAGATACATACTGATAGAGTTTAAAATTTTCTCAATTTTTTTTTTTCAGAAATATGGAAATATTTGAGAATCATTTTGACAACATAGACCACATATTAAAGGTAGGATTAAACATTTACTTGATATCAGAAATGCATGGTTAAAGATATGCTTGTATTTTTTTCTACTCAAGTATGTAATTTTAAAATATAATAAATAAGCCTGTGACAAGAACAAGGTTCGGTAAGGGCCTTTTTTGGCCCACTACATGTAATTTCCTCATTTTGGAAAATTTGTCAAAACTTTATTGTATGATCATTTTCATATAGTAGAATGGTTGCACATAAAAGATTCATGTTTATTTTGCAAAAATTACTACTGGGATCCCAGAAATAATACTAAGAAATTTTTATTATCCCCTCGCCCAACGGAGTTGGGGAGGGGATATAGCATCTCGCCCGTCCGTTCGTCCGACCTCAGGTTAAAGTTTGCGTTGAGGTTCATATCTGAGAAACTACATGTGGCACATCAATCATCTTTGGTCAGTGGATGCTTCTTGGAGAGTGATGCTGCTTCAGATGATAATTGGGTCACTCTGACCTACATTTTACACTGTAGTGACTCAGGTTAAAGTTTGCGTTAAGGTTCATATCTGAGAAACTACATGTGGCACATCAATCATCTTTGGTCAGTGGATGCGTCTTGGAGAGTGATGCTGCTTCAGATGATAATTGGGTCACTCTGACCTACATTTTATGCTTCAGTGACTCAGGTTAAAGTTTGTGTTAAGGTTCATATCTGAGAAACTACATGCAGCATATCAACCATCTTTGGTCAGAGGATGTGTCTTGGAGAGTGATGCTGCTTTAAATGATAATTGTGTCAGTCTGACCTACATTTTATGCTTCAGTGACTCATATTAAAGTTTGCGTTAAGGTTCATATCTGAGAAATTACATGTGGCACATCAGTCATCTTTGGTTACTAGATTTGTCTTGGAGAGTGATGCTGCTTCTGATGATAACTGGGTCACTCTGACCTACATTTTATGCTTCAATGACTCAGGTTATAGTCTGTTTTAAGGTTCATATCTGAGATACTACATCATTCATCTTAGGTCAGTGGATGCCTCATGGAGAGTGATGCTGCTTTTGAGAATTAATATTTTTGAAACTTGACTGAATTTGGAAATTTAATTGCTACAGGCGAGGGGATTAGCTGTCGTTTCTGTTGGTTTTTGATTGAAAAGGAAGTGGCCAACCATGTGTACACTCAAAATATTTATACATAATTTGTAATTTACTATTTTACACAATACATATGAAGCTCATCAGTGAACAAAAGGTTGGCCAATGCTATATATGCCTAAAACACCCCAAAAATCTAGCTTTTTCAGCCTTTTCAGCGATTTCCCCAATTTATGCCATGTTTGGTTTGCTTATTTGACAAAATCTGATGAATTAATACCCTGAAACCAATTGAATCCATTAAAGTGGACAGTATAGAGTTAGAAAACCACCACAGATCTTTCTTTGGCTTTTCTTCAAATTTTGGGCCAAAAAGTGGCCTTACTGAACCTACTCCTTTCATTACAGGAGTTGGTATCGAATGATACAAGATAGTTTTTAGTTGGTAAACCATTTTCTCTTAGGCTTTTTTTAGCTCACCTGGCCTCAAAGGCCATGTGAGCTTTTGCCAACACTTTGCGTCTGTTGTCTGTCGTCCGTCTGTCAGCAATTTCAAAAATCTTCTCCTCTGAAACTGCTGGGCCAATTGTAACCAAACTTGGCCTGAATCATCACCAGGGTATGCAGTTTAAAATTGTGTTCGATTAGTCCGTAGATCAAACAAGATGGCTGCTGTTACTAAAAATAGAACATGGGGTAAATTGCTGTTTTTTGCAAATAACTCTTAAACCGGTACAGATATCAAAAATCTGACAAGATGTAAAAATGATCAGCATGGCAAGATCTACCTGCCCTGCAATTTTGAAGAAAATCAGAAAATCTGTCTTGGAGTTATTGCCCTTTTTCTGTAAAATTTTCAAAATTTTAACTTTATTAATTTTTTATCAGAAAAACTATAAGAGATAAAAGTCAACTTTAAATAGCAAAAATGTTCAACATGTCAAGATCTACCCACCCTGAAATTATGAAGATAATCCAAAAACCCTTGTAGGAGTTATTGCCCTTTTTTCACAGAATTTTCAAAATTTTCGTATTTTTCGTCTTTAATTTCCAAAACTATAGAAGATGAAGGTTAAGTGTAAATTGATTAAATGTTTGCAATGCTGTGGCAACTTCAAAACTGGTGTTGAAAATTATTGGTTGACCGCCATTTTCAAAAGGTTTGAAAATTCAACATTGTCTGATTTCAATAAAATTTTGTTTCCAGATAGTTATTGATGTTGCAAAATAAAAGAATAGAAACAATAAAAAACAATATTCTTTTTATTGTTTCTATTCTTTTATTTTGCCATGTTATTTTTTTTGTGCTTTAGGTCATATTTTAGATTATAAATTCATCCCTTTTAACAGCTCACATACTCATGTATCTCGTTATTTTGTTATTGTCCTTTAGAGCTGTTTTGCAACACATATTTTGTTTTATATTAATTAAATGTATGGTTTTAGTACCTATCATAAATCTAAGACGGCCACCACTGCAGATCTTAGTTTAATATTGGATTCAATGGGAAAAGTTGTAATTGCTAATTCTTGGAAAAACTTTATATATCAAGTTGATTTTAATAATGCATGGTAATATGATGGTCATCTACCATATTTCATGTACCTGTATTTGTTCTTATCACAAATCCAAAAAGGCTGCCTATGGGAAAATTCTTCAAACCGTTTCATAAATCAAGTTGATATTAACTAGGCATGGTCACATGATGTTTATTAAACGAATAGTACCAATCATAAATTTTATTGAGCAGTAGCTACCAGGTGAGCGATACAGACTCATATTTGAGCCTCTGGTTTCATGACATCACAATGGTCGAGTTGGTAAATGACAAACATATTTGATGTCATAATTGAATTTCATCCAATTACTTGCTGAGAACAACATGCTTTCTAGAGAGGAGAAATATAGTTTCCATAACGAGAACTAGTTGATTATGAAATTTCTCACATCGAGTTCAATAAATTTTGTAAATGTTTGAAAGCGAGGCTTGCAGAGCTTTTAAACATTTGAAAATTTATTAAAGGAGATGTGAGAAATTTCATAATTAACGTGTTCAAGTTTTGGAAACTTTTTCTCTAATGACTGAACGAAAAACACCGAGGATTGTGTTCCGAAAAATTTGGCAGGAAATTTCATGAATTTTGTTCCCCTCTCTAGAGAGGAGAACAAATGTTTCACTACCGTTCAGGATGTGTGAAAACTGGATAGAAATAAGAGAAACATATTTCTCCCACTGTTCAGGAAATGTGAAAACAGAGCAGAAATTAGAGAAACCATATTTCTTATTCTTTCAGGCATCTACAATTCGTGAGTTTGATGAGAGATTTACAGCAAAGATATTTGGGTATGACACGTGGCAAGATTACTATAAGGAAGCCTGCCTCCATGATAAAATCCATGCATTAAAGGTCCCAGTATTGGTTCTCAGTGCTGCTGACGATCCCTTCTCACCCTTCCACGGTAAGAACCTAACACCTCATGATAAAATCCATACATTGTATTAGTGTTCATAATAGCTCAAGTCTTTTTAAAGTTTGTTTTAAGGAGGAATTTTTTATTACACCCCCGCTACATAGTAGTGGGGCTATACTGGTTTACCTCTGTTCGTTTGTTCGTTCGTCCATTCATTCGTTTGTTTGTCTGTCCATAACCACACTTTTCTCAACAACTACTTTACAGAATGAAATCATATTTTGGCAAAAACTTTCTCATGATGGTCTGATAAGTATATAAAGATTTCAAGGTTACCGCATAAGTACTTCCTGTTTGCCGAGGCTTTATTGTTTTTTGTCTCGCCTGCGACGAAAGTCGCTGAAGGCGAGACATAGGTATAGCAATCCGGCGACGGCGGCGGCGGCGGCGTAAACTTTTTTCTAAAACCTTCATAACTTTTCAAGGGTAATACATACAAACATCATCTTTGGTCCACAGCACCACCAAGTGATGACCTTTCCAGCAGCATATATTTTAGATGACCTTGACCTTGTTTTCATGGTTCAATAAGCACATAAACATTGCGACATAGTTTCACATTCAAGTCCTTTTCTCAGGAACTATAATACCTAGACTTGTCATATTTGGTCTATAGTGAGATCTATATGGGTACATGGCAGTCTGACACCTGTCGTGTTGCCTTGACCTCAATTGCATGGTTCAGTGAACTTGAAAATCTGCGACATAGTTTCACATTCAAGTCCTTTTCTCAGTAACTGTTACACCTAGACCCGTCATATTTTGTTTGTAGGGAGATCTATATGGGTACATGCCAGTCTGATA
>MJUU01058148.1:47199-60448 GCA_002080025.1 Modiolus philippinarum
TGCACAGAGCTTCCTTATGGTCCAATCTATCGTGTATTCGAATTTCAAGGTTACATCATAAGCACTTCCTGTTTGCCGAGACGTCATTGTTTTTCATTGTTGTACAATATATGGAATTTTTCGTCACAATTTGTTCTGAAACTGTTAGTGGGATTCAATTGTTGTTTTGCACAGAGCTTCCTTACGGTCCAATCTATTGTGTATTCTGATTTCAAGATTACACGGTAAGCGCTTCCTGTTTGACGAGACGTCATTGTTTTTCATTGTTGTACAATATATGGAATTTTTCGTCACAATATTTTCTGAAACTGTAAGTGGGATTCAGTTGTTGTTTTGAACAGAGCTTCCTTATGGTCCAATCTATTGTGTAATCGAATTTCAAGGTTACATCATAAGCACTTCCTGTTTGCCGAGACATCATTGTTTTTCATTGTTGTACAGCATATGGAATTTTTCATCACAATTTTTTCTGAAACTGTAAGAGGGATTCAATTGTTGATATGCACAGAGCTTCCTTATGGTCCAATCTATCGTGTATTTGAATTTCAAGGTTACGTCATAAGCACTTCCTGTGTGCTGAGACGTCATTGTTTTTCATTGTTGTACAATATATGGAATTTTTCGTCACAATTTTTTCTGAAACTGCAAGTGGGATTCAATTGTTGATTTGCACAGTGCTTCCTTATGGTCCAATCTATGGTGTATTTGGACTTCAAGGTTACACGGTAAGCACTTCCTATTTGACGAGACATCATTGTTTTTCATTGTTGTACAATATATGGAATTTTTCGTCACAATTTGTTCTGAAACTGTAAGTGGGATTCAGTTGTTGTTTTGAACAGAGCTTCCTTACGGTCCAATCTATTGTGTATTCTGATTTCAAGGTTACATGGTAAGCACTTCCTGTTTGACGAGATGTCATTGTTTTTCATTGTTGTACAATATATGGAATTTTTCGTCACAATATTTTCTGAAACTGTCAGTGGGATTCAATTGTTGTTATGCACAGAGCTTCCTTATGGTCCTATCTATTGTGTATTCCGATTTCAAGGTTACACGGTAAGCACTTCCTGTTTGACGAGACGTCATTGTTTTTCATTGTTGTACAATGTATGGAATTTTTCGTCACAATATTTTCTGAAACTGTAAGTGGGATTCAGTTGTTGTTTTGAACAAACATTCCTTATGGTCCAATTCATTGTGTATTCAAATTTCAAGGTTACGTCATAAGCACTTCCTGTTTGCCGAGACGTCATTGTTTTTCATTGTTGTACAATATACATGTATATGGAATTTTTTGTCACAATTTGTTCTGAAACTGTAAGTTGGATTCAATTGTTGTTTTGCACAGAACTTCTTTATGGTCCAATATATTGTGTATTCGGATTTCAAGGTTAGATTATAAGCATTTCCTGTTTACTGAGGTGTCATTGTTTTTCATTGTTGTACAATATATGGAATTTTTCNACAATTTTTAAAATAAACAAATATTTTATTATGCAGGTGTGAATTTCACAAGTTATGAAATTTAAATCAAGTACACATTAAATATTTTCAAGTCAAATAACCTGCATAATGTCAGTATTTTAGCAAAAATATCAACAATTTACAATAAGCAATAATGTGAAACTAAATTCCAAAGTACAGGACAAAAATAAAAAATAACTACAAAAATTCCATATATCGGAAAAATCAAGTCACGGCATTCACCGTTACAAGACTCAATATATTCCGAATATGTCTTTAAAATATTACTGCAAAACTCTAAGTGAGTTAATTTAGAATAAATAATCAAGTTAATTCAGCCAAAATATCCTTAACAGGTCAGGAAATCAGAAAACACGTCTGATCTCTGGGGCGAGTAATTTCAACCTACCAAGTTGTTTTCCGGAAACTCCCCTAGAAACGTTAAGTTGTTTACCACGGTAAATTTAGCGCCAGATTACATAGTTTAGCGGATCTCGAAAAGCTGTCATTTAACATAAAAATTATGCAGGTTATTAATCAATCAACAACAATATCTTTTAATTCCATTCAGTTATAACGAACATGCACATGTCAAAATATCGGTCTTATTTATAGAAAAATAATATTTTTGGAATAAGAACGATAACTCTTACTCGAAATAGGACAATGTTTACAAGGAAGTAATATGTATGTACCGGTAATGAACTGAGCTTTATTCATCGATACAGAAGTAGGGTAAACATCAATTATGACAACTAGAAGGCAGAACAAATGAATTTCATATAAACAGAATAGAAATAAACTGTTTATAAGCAAAAATCTATATTTACAACAGATGTATAAGAAATTCTGTTTCTTATTTTGTATGGAGAGATTCGACTTTAGAGAACAAGATGCAGAATTGCATATTAAAGTAAAGATACATGTATATCTCAATCTTTTATGATCACCTGAAGTTACAATTTCTAAGACATGCTGGATTTCTGGATTTTGTGTTTGTTTTTCTGCTACATTTTCCATTACAAAATGTGAAGATTCCCTTATTTCCAGATTTTGGCACTTGCTGCACTTTCACCCATGCTATTTCTATGTTTGGTTATTGGAAACTTGATGCATATGAATGTTATTGTTGAGTATACTTTTCATTTCTAAGTCAAACAACTACATTGTATGTGCTTCATTAGAGTCATTATCCCCCCATGTGAGGAGTGATTGGTATATTGGAATACACTTGTCTTTCCACCATAAAAAAAAAATATACTAGATTCTCATCCCCATCTGCCTTGATTTTTTCATCCACCTCAAATTTTTTTTTTTTGGCAATTTTGGTAAATTTCATTTAAAATGACAGCATTTTTCACAAATTCTGATAAAAAATATAAAAATTCGCTCAAAATGGCTCCACAAATTCTCCCTTTTGCCAGAAGGAATTCATTAGAAATTTAATATGCTGGGTTGTATTAATCCGTTGTGCATGGTCAGCAATTTTTAAGTATTCTCCAATGTCAACTTCTTGTTTGACGGGACTTTGAATTTTTACCGTATTGGTCATGATACATATAGTGAAGTTTATGTAAAAAAATTCACCATTCTGCCTGTAGGGAATCATTTGAAATTTAATATGCTGCCTTCTTGTTAAGAGTTGTGCATTGTAAGCATTTTTTTACTGCTCTACCATATCAGCTTTCTGCTTGATGTGACTTTGAAAATTTGGTATGAGTGATTTATGTGTGGCATGACAAAAAAACAAGTGCAACTGCATGTTTTTTCAGATTTGATTTATCACCAAATCAACAATTCCTATTAAGCATTTACCATCGAGAGAGGAAGGCCTCTGAACTGGTTATATCATTTCTTTCAAAGAATTAAGAACTTATGAGGAAACTCATTGTCGCTATGTATGATTGCTAGTTCCTTCACCATTCTACCATCAAATTCAAAGTACCCTCTCACTTCCTGCCAGAAAATAGCAGTTGAACAACCACCGTGAAAGGGTCAATCCTTTAAAGGATAAAATGATATTTGTGTATCAAGCAGTTATCTTTGGTTTTGTTATTCAAATAATAGAGGTGTAATGATACACCGTTGTATCAATATATCGTGAAATTTTTCAACAAAATAGGTATATCGGTACGGCATCCAGCGTATTGATGCATATCGTTTTCCTGATTTCTGCTAAAATTTCAGAACCAGTATCATCTAAATTCTTAAATTTTCTGATAAAGGACAAACAAATGTATTTAGCTACATAAAAATGATCACTCTTGTCTCACTGAAGAATATTTTACAATTTTATCACATAAAATAATTAAAAGAAGAAGATTCAAAAATGTAATCAAATCGAGAAATCAGAAGATGATACGTATCATGATACGCTTGCCATGTATCGATATATCAGGATACAATATTTTATTGAGGATACTCATCCCTACAAATAATTCTTAGATAGGGATATTTCAAAGATACATACTGATAGCTTTTAATTTTTTTTTTTTTTTTTTTTTTTTTTTTTTNCAGAAATATGGAAATATTTGAGAATCATTTTGATAACATAGACCACATATTAAAGGTAAGATTAAACATTTATTTGATATCAGAAATGCATGGTTAAAGAGATGCTTGTATTTTTTATACTCAAGTATGTAATTTTCAAATATAATAAATAAGCCTGTGACAAGTTTATTATTTTGAAAGGACAAGGTTGGGTAAGGGCCTTTTTTTGGCCCACTAATTTCCTCATTTTGGAAAATTTGTCAATATTTCATTGTACGATCGTTTTCATATAGTAGAATGGTTGCACTTAATAGATTCGTGTTTATTTTGCAAAAATTACTACTAACACTCCCCATAGCGATCAGCTAAACTCGGGTGCAATTCTCTGTGTAAAACTGATCCTATTATTACAACAATACAAAATGATCAGAATGAAGCGGAAAGTATACTGAACAGCAAGAGTGGTATGTTTCTTTTACTGTTCAGTTTACTTATCCGTGTCATTCTGATCAGTATGTATCGGCTTTACAATAGGATCAGTTTTACTCGGAGAAATCCTTTCGAGTTTAGCTGATCGCTACGAAGGGTGCGCTACTGGGATCATAGAAATAATGCCAAGAAATTTTTATTGGTTTTTGATTGAAAAGGAAGTGGCCAACCACGTGTACACTCAAAATATTTATATATAATTTGTAATTTACTATTTTACACAATATATATGAAACTCATCAGTGTACAAAGGGTTGGCCAATGTTAAATATGCCAAAAACACCCCAAAAATCTAGCCTTTTCAGTTTTTTTCAGCGATTTCCCCAATTTATGCTATGTTTGATTGGCTTATCTGACAAGATCTGTTGAATCAATACCCCAAAACCAATTGAATCCATTAAAGTATAGTGTGAGAAAACCACCAGAGATCTTTCTTTGGCTTTTCTTTGAAGTTTGGGCCAGAAAGTGGCCTTACTGAACCTACTCCTTTCATTACAATAGTTGATATCCAATGATACAAGATTGTTTTTAGTTGGTAAACCATTTTCTCTTAGGCTTTTTTTTTTCTGCAACACGCAGTAAAATATATACAGCAATTTTGAATTCATTTGCTTATGAAGTAAAGCAGTGTTTTGTTTCAATAAGTAATAACCTGTCTTGACAAAGTTGATCACAAAGAGGGGAAACTGACAAAAGCAAAACAGTGATAATGTACCACAAGACTGACAAGTGAAATGCTAAGAAAAGGGCTTTCAGTAATTCATACAAACCTATTACCTCAAAATCTTAATATTCATAATTACATTTTTATTTTGGAGAAGATCAAATTACTGTATAAGGGGAAATTTTCACTAATTTCCTGATGGACAGATTCGCCAAAAATATCCCCTCAAGATTACAAATGTAACCATACATAAGCGTGAAACGCGAAAATAAAACCTTGAGAATAGGTTCAGGAATCAAAATCGCGAAATTTAAACCATGCCAAAATAACCCCTTTTCGAGTAGTCAATTCATGAGAGATTCTAAAATGGTTGATGGCTTATGATGGTCAAAAGGTAAAACAAGAGTTGTCAGAAAACAACATAGCTCGCCGGGGATTCCAGTAACCTCAATGCACAATAAATTCGAAAGTAATAGAAAACTTTCTTCACAAGAAAGTCGAATATCAAATATAAACACCCTATCACTAAACAACTTAATTCTAGAAACAAAGTTTAATTTTTTTTAAAATTGCCCTCAGGGCAAGGTCAAGGTCAAAATGTCTACAAATATGGTACCATTAGAAAGCTCTCATCAAAAAACCGTTACATACCAAATATGAAGACCCTACCACTAAACAACTTAATTCTAGAAGTAAAGTTAAAGTTTTTAAAAAATTGCCCTCAGGGCAAGGTCAAGGTCAAAATGTCTACAAATATGGTACCACAAGAAAGCTCTCACCATAACAAAGTTACATACAAAATATAGACACCCTACCACTAAAGGCCTACCTTTTAGAGGCAAGGTTAAAGTTTTTTTACAAATGGCCCTCAGGGCAAGGTCAAGGTCAAAATGTCTACAAATATGGTACCAAAAGAAAGCACTCATCATAAGGAAGTTACATACCAAATATAAACACCCTACCGCTAAAAGCCTACCTTCTTTAGGCAAGGTTAAAGTTTTTAAAAAATTGCCCTCAGGGCAAGGTCAAGGTCAAAATGTCTACAAGTATGGTACCGGAAGAAAGCTCTCATAATAAGGAAGTAACATACGAAATATAAACACCCTACCACTAAAATCCGACCTTCTAGAGGCAAGGATAAGTTTTTTGAAAATTGCCCTAAAGGCAAGGTCAAGGTCAAAATGTCTACAAGTATGGTACCAGAAGAAAGCTCTCATCATAAGGAAGTTACATGAAGTGAAAATTGGAAGGTCTTTTGTGCATAGCATATGTGTTACATGATTGTACACAAAATAAATAAAAAGATCATGCATGTTGTACAAAAACAACCAATAACTGCCCTCATGAGATAGTTAAATTTTCAATTTTTAAACATGAGGCTTTCCAAGCATTTGAAATATTTGAAAATTTAACTATCGAGAGTGTAGAAATGTAGTTTCTCACGAGATAGGGTTGTTGATTTTATTTCAGTAATGATTTCAAGAAGATTTTGGGCAAAAGCATAACCCCCCTTTTCTGATGAACTGAAATAAATGTGTTCTTTGAACTTGACGTCATTTTCAAAAAATCTTCTTCTCTGAAACTGCTGGGTTAATTGTTACCAAACTTGGCCTGAATTGTCAGCAGCGTGTGCAGTTTCAAAATTGTGTTTGGTTTTTCCATATGTGTTCAGCTTATCAAGAACTACAATTTCAACATATGTCCGGCATGTTTGCAATCTCATCCAAGATGGCTGCCATTGTGGAACATAGTTAACTTAGGACTCTATTGGAAAATCTGTTGAATTGTTCATACTTGAAAACTCTCTCATACAGCAAGTGGATATTAATATTAACTAGACATGGTGTCAAAACGGCCATTAATTAAATGTGTGGTTTTAGAACCTATCATAAATCTAAGATGGCCACCACTGCAGATCTTAGTTTAATATTGGATTCAATGTGAAAAGTTGTAATTGCTAATTCTTGGAAAAACTTTATATATCAAGTTGATTTTAATAATGCATGGTAACATGATGGTCATCTACCATATTTTATGTACCTGTATTTGTACTTATCACAAATCCAAAAAGGCTGCCTATGGGAAAATTCTTCAAACCGTTTCATAAATCAGGTTGATATTAACTAGGCATGGCCACATGATGTTTATTAAACGAATAGTACCCATCATAAATTTTATTGAGCAGCAGCTGAGCGATACAGACTCATATTTGAGCTTCTGGTTTCATGACATCACAATGGTCAAGTTGGTAAATGACAAACATATTTGATGTCATAATTGAATTTTATCCAATTACTTGCCGAGAACAACATGCTTTCTAGAGAGGAGAAACATATTTCTCGCACTGTTCAGGAAATGCGAAAACAGGGCAGAAATTAGAGAAACCATATTTCTTATTCTTTCAGGCATCTACAATTCGTGAGTTTGATGAGAGATTTACAGCAAAGATATTTGGGTATGACACGTGGCAAGATTACTATAAGGAAGCCTGCCTTCATGATAAAATCCATGCATTAAAGGTCCCAGTATTGGTTCTCAGTGCTGCTGACGATCCTTTCTCACCCTTCCACGGTAAGAACCTAACACCTCATGATAAAATCCATACATTAAAAGTCCCAGTATTGGTTCTCAGTGCTGCTGACGATCCTTTCTCACCTTTCCATGGTAAAAACCTAACACCTCATGATAAAATCCATACATTAAAGGTCCCAGTATTGGTTCTCAGTGCTGCTGACGATCCTTTCTCACCTTTCCATGGTAAGAACCTAACACCTCATGATAAAATCCATACATTGTATTAGTGTTCATAACAGCTTAAGTCTTTTTAGCTCACCTGACCCGAAGGGTCAGTGTGAGCTATTGCCATCACTTGGCGTCGGTCGTCCATCCGTCGTCCGTTAACTTTTCACATAATCATCTTCTCCTCTGAAACCACTGAAGCAAATTCATCCAAACTTTACAGAAATGATGTACTAAAGGTCCTTTACAAAGATTGCTCATTTCATTCTGATCCAATAAAAAACATGGCCGCCAGTGCGGATCTTAGGTTTAACATGGGACCCTATGAGAAAAATCACATTTTCATCTTTTGCTCCAAAACAACTAAAGCAAATTCAACCAAACTTTACACGAATGATGTACTAAAGGTCATTAACAAAGATTGCTCATTTCGTTCCAATCCAACAAAAAACATGGTCGCCAGCACGGAACATAGTTTAAAATTGGACCCTATGGGAAAAATCACATTTTCATCTTCTCCTCTGAAACCACCAAAGCAATTTCAACCAAACTTTACAGGAATGATGTACTAAAAGTCCTTTACAAAGATTGGTCATTGTGTGCTGATCCGATAAAAAACATGGCCGCCAGCACGGAACATAGTTTTACATCGGACCCTATGGGAAAATCACATTTTCATCTCCTACTCTGAAACCACTGAAGCAAATTCAACCAATCTTTACAGGAATTATGTGCTAAAGGTCCTTTACAAAGATTGCTCATTTCATTCCGATCCCATAAAAAACATGGCCTCCGGCACCAAACTTAGGTTTAACATTGGACCCTACGGGAAAATCACATTTTCATCTTCTCTTCTGAAACCACGGAAGCAAATTCAACCAAACTTTACAGGAATGATGTACTAAAGGTCCTTAACAAAGATTGCTCATTTCCCTCGGATCTGATAAAATACATGGGTGCCAGCATGGAACATAGTTTAATATTGGACCCTATTGGAAAATCACATTTTCATATTTTCCTCTGAAACTGCTGAAGCAAATGTAATCTAACTTTGCAGGAATAAAGTATGGAATGTCCTCAACAAAGATTGCTTATTTCGTTCTGATCCGTTAAAAAACATGGCTGCCAGCGCGGAACATAGTTTAACATAGGATCCTTTGGGAAAATCTTCATTTTCATCATCTACTCTGAAACCATTAAAGCAAATTTAACTTAAATATATTGGAGTAATTTATGGAAAGGTATAAACAAAGAATACTTATTTCAATTGAATCTGACAAAAACATAGATGTCGGTAGAGAACATAGCTTAACATTAGACCCTATAGGAAAAACATTTTTGGTCATCAGCATAGGCATGGTTTAAAAGCATCTTTGTCAGGTGAGTGATTTATGCTCAGTATCTGAGCCTCTAGTTATGGAGGAATTTTTTATTCAAACCTGAGTTTGGTCAAGTCAAGGGAACAGAAATTAGTATTTCATTTCCTCTTTTGTCACAGAGTAAGGGTGTTCTGATTTAAATTTATTTTAATTTAGAAATAATTCATAGGCACTGGTGGTTTGTTGGGGATTTACATATGGTGCACATTATTTTTTACCCAAAGCATAGCTGATCAGAGTGAAAGTAATGGACAGCGATATGTAAATCGACTTCAAATCACTATTTTACAGTTCTAATATTTCAATGTTCTATTTTTGAAAAACAGCAAAATCTTCAACATTGATAATTAATTGCATCTTAATTTTTAAGTTCGATTTAAACCATTGTATCTATTATTTTAGCAATACCAATTAAAGAAGCAGAAGAAAATGACAATATTGCTATAGTTGTGACATCACATGGCGGCCATATTGGATTTATGGAAGGATTCATACCCAGAAAGAGCACATTTATGGATAAATTGTTTTCACAATATGTCAGTGCTGTCATCACTCATGGACCAAAGCATCTCAAACAAGATTGATTCACTATCTCAAACAGGTTTAATTCACTCATGGTCAGCAGCATCTCAAACGGGTTAATTCACTCTTGGATTCTACATCTCAAACAGGGTTAATTCATCATGGACCAAAACATCTTAAACAATTTGATTCACTTGTGGATTATACAACTCAAAAAGGAATAATTCACTCATGGATTCTACATCTCAAACAGGATTGATTCACTCATAGATTTTTTAGCTCAAACAGGATTAATTCACTGTCGGATCACAGCATCTTAAACAGGATTAATTCACTCATGAATTCTATTTCTAATACAGAAATAATTCACTGATGGACCATACATCTAAAACAGAGATATATATAGATTACACCACAAGATCCCGTTCATTACCATACTTTATCCACTAGAGATAGTAAAATTTTAAAATTTTAATTGCGAGGCTTGCCGAGCATTTTAAAGTTTTTAAATTTAACTATCGAGAGTGGATAAAATATGGTAATAATCGGGATAAAGTGGTGTGATCTTTTTCTCTAATGATCAATGATTAACACCGAGAATTGTATTCCGGATAGATTTGGGGGGAAATAGCACGGGGCTTTATTCAACATACATTGAATAAAGAAAATTTATCTAACGGGTCAAAACCGGTTTAAACTTGACATATCATTAGAGAAATTTTATTCATCAACCAAAATATCTCAAAAGGAATAAAACACCCATGGGTTCTACATCTCAAACAAATAATTCACTGATGGACCAACACATCTCGAACAAGAATAAGTTCATTCATGGAACAGCCCTACTGAATAATTGACTTATAGACCAACACATCTTTAAAGGGATCATACAAAGATATAGGGCCATCTCAAAGTGTATA
Source organism: Modiolus philippinarum (assembly GCA_002080025.1). Lineage (NCBI taxonomy): Eukaryota > Metazoa > Mollusca > Bivalvia > Mytilida > Modiolidae > Modiolus > Modiolus philippinarum. The sequence goes on from MJUU01058148.1 coordinate 57,873, forward strand.
AAATCACATATTAATTTTTGAATTCCAAATGCTTAAGCCATAGAGTAAGAGTGGGAATATACAGTACTTGATACTTTGATACATTTGATTTTAAGGTTTACCCTGACAATGTAATACATAAAATGTGGAAATTAAAGAGGAAGAGTCCCATTGAAACTTAATGAAAAATGTTTTTGTTATTTTTGCATGTTTGCAAAATTTTATTTGTATAGCTATTTCTCTGCAATATAAAAATTTTCCACAAATTATAGGGTCAATAAGTCTCATTCAAGTTTGAAGATTGTGGTACAGTTTATGTTGCATGTTAATTTTACACAAAAATATGACATTTTAAACAAAAATTTTAATGTTTTATTAGATGCGTAATTGCCGACCTCAAATTCTGCTGTGGTGGGTCATGACCCAACATTTAGGTATGTGGTGGCGGGTCATATCATGTAAAGCCATCAAGCACCTTTTCAAGAATTCTCTGCATAAGTTCTGTACCATACCTTTTCTTTAATGTTTTTTGGGTATTTTCAGCCCATTGTTAAATGTTATTTTGTTAAATTAATCAGTTGTTAACAGTTTTTGGAACATTTGGTTTCTTATTCTGTTAAATATTTACTTTGTCTTAAGTGTTGAAGAAAAATAAAAAGTGTTGTTTGGTTTTAATTTCAAAGACTGTCTTACTTGTTTTGTTACAGATCATTGGTAGGTGAAAATGATGACACATGGCGGGTGAGGGGTTGATTTTGCAGGACACGCCTGCCAAAAGTGGGTCAGTTGGCAAGTATGGTCATATGTCATATATTTGCTGAAATGGTTTTCAAATTTCAAGTTTATCTTAAATTCCTAGGGTCTCATGGCAAAATCTCAGTTAACAACACTTAACCTAGCTCCAAATATATTGATATAGTAAGTGCTGAACCATATGTTTCCTCTTGCCAAAAAAAGGAGGTAATACTAAATTCATCTTGTTATACAAAAAACCCTGTTTATCAAATTTCCTATAATCTATCATCATTCCTGTAAAATGTTTTGTCTTGTAATTCTCATATTTAATAAAAAAAAAATTCATTTTGAATAGGGGTAACAGGATTCAAGAAATTAATTTTAAAAGGTTCACTTTTAAAAAGGAGCCACCATGCATACATTTTTTTTTCTGCATGTGGTGTTTCTGCAGTGAGAGTCTCCAATATACCAACAGCAGATCAAATTTTTATGAAAATGCCTTTCGACCCCCACACAATTATTCTTGAACACCCTTAAAAAATATTATTATACCTCAGTATGTATTTTCTATATTAATTTGCTTTGGTTTATTTGATAACATTACTATTTTTTCACATTTGTCACAAACAGACTATTTGCCGGTCAATAGTTTCAATGACTATTGACTGGTGATGAACTATTTATTGGTCATTAATTAGGAGGATGAACTGTTCACATTGATACCTTTGATGTTCGATTTCTGGACAATAAAACATCAATTTACTGACTATTCGAACAATAGTAAGTTCATGGTTTCCTCGACACCAACTATTTCCCTACGCTTCACATCGGGAAATAGTTGTGCCTCTCGGGAAACCATAAACTTGCTATTGTCCTCATAGCCAGTAAATAGGTGTATACTACTGTATATCAGGTTATCTCTGTGTTTTTATTTTTACTTTTATTATTTTATCTTTATCCAGTGCATTTAAATAGACAAAGAAATATATGTGGAAGTTAAAATTTCTGTCAGATAATGCAAATGTATAGCAAAAGTAAACAGGTTAAAAATATTATGAATTTATTTATGTTTTGTTTGGAATGTTTCTGCCTGTCCTTTCTTTGAGCTAAAATAAAGTACCAAATGTCTTTCATCGAGCACAAAGTATCAAATAATTGTTTTTATTAACGACTCCAGGATTTCTCATGAATGATATTAATGTGGTATTATCTATAGGGACCTTAACTTGGGTAGCAGTGGCGGATTTAGGGGGGCAGGGGTGCCCCCCCCCCCTTTAGATTAGAAAATATTTAAAATTCCTAGAGGTTTTAAAAAAATTGGTTTCCGGGCCCCCTTTTGAAAAATTATGTGTCAGGGTCCCCTTAGCAGAAAGTCTGGATCCGCCACTGGGTATGTACACATTGATGAGAACTACTCACTTACATATGTGTTATTTGTAACTCAGTCGATTACAGAGTACATTTATGTCACATTTAGGATATTAGATGCATTAATGATATTTTCCTTGCCAAACACAATGTGTTCACATTTCAACATGGGTATATATATTGTGCAATGTATGTTCGATGTTCTTCATTATGTATAAACTATGGCTTATTGTTTTTACAATCTAAAAATTTTGAAACACTAAAATAGTGCTATTTTTATCGTATGAATGATAGCCAGCTGTACATTTATTAAAGGTATGTGACCAAATGTGAATTTTCCTGCTAGACTTTTGCAAATTAACAGCTGCTCAAGTCCCATGATATAATAAACCTGTTGTCACTCAGTCAAAGCTTTAAGGGATTTAGGTAAGAGATTCTCAATTTAAAATGCACCTTTAACAGGCTAATTAAGCTTGATATCTCTTTAATAAATA
>MJUU01058149.1:537-25526 GCA_002080025.1 Modiolus philippinarum
TTGGCCCAGTAGTTTCAGAGGAGAAGATCTTTCAAAGTGTTTTCCCATAGGGTCCAATGTTAAAACTATGATACCCGCTGGCGTCCATCTTGGATATAGCGCAGATCTGAAAAACAACTTTTTTGCAGGGGACCATCTAAGGACTATTGTGGCCAAGTTTGGTTTCAATTAGCCCAGTATTTTCAGTGGAGAAGATTTTTGAATGTGTTTTCCCATAGGGTCCAATGTTAAAACTATGATTCCCGCTGGCGGCCATCTTGGATATAGTGTGGATCTAAAAAACAACTTTTTTGCAGGGGACCATCTAAGGACTATTGTGGTCAAGTTTGGTTTCAATTGGCCCACTAGTTTCAGAGGAGAAGATCTTTGAAAGTGTTTTCCCATAAGGTCCAATGTTAATACTATGATCCCCGCTGGCAGCCATCTTGGATATAGCGCGGATCTGTAAAACAACTTTTTTGCAGGGGACCATCTAAGGGTTATTGTGGCTAAGTTTGGTTTCAATTGGCCCAGTAGTTTCAGAGAAGAAGATCTTTGAATGAAAAGTTTACGCCGAAAGGACGACGGACGGACGGACGAACGAACGAACGACGGATGGACGACGGACGAAAAGTGATGGCAAAATCTCACCCTGGCTATAGCCAGGTGAGCTAAAAATGAGTTCACCACTGCAATGCTGGATGACAGATCAGCACCAAAGTACAAATGCTTGGTCAGCACCTCACAAGTAACAGTTAGTTTAAATCTATTCAGTGGTTCTCTAGAAGAAGATCTGAGCATTCATTTCCAAAGGGTCTAATGTGAAAACTAAATTCATTGCTTGCAGCCATGCTGGATGGCAGTACCTCAACCAAAGTACCAAAATTAGTAACATCACTTTTCAAGTATCATTCATGCTATGTTGATAGTTAAATTCTTTTGCACAGTCTCTAGAAGATCTTGATATGCATTACCAATATGATCCAACATTAAAAGTCCACTTTTGGCAGCCATGTTGGATTGATTGGCCCCAAAGTAACATTTATGCCATGTTTCATAAAAATCCATTCAGCAATTTTGTAGAAAAAGATCTGTGAATGTATTTCCTTTAGGGTCCAATGTTTGAGCAAAGTACACTGCTGCCGGCCATGGTGGATGACCGATGGGCTCTTCACAAGTACCATTTATCAGTACCTCTCATGTGCCATTTCTGCCATATATTCTCTAGAAGAGGATTTTTGTATGTGGATCCAATTAAAATTAAGTCCCAGCCGATGGCCAAATTGGAAGATGGATATGTTCCAGACCATACGCGTATTTGGACCATACGCGTACGGTCTGGACCGTATGCGTATACTCATATGGTCCGACCGTACGCGTATACGTGTACGGTCTATTACAAGCAGGACCATACGCGTATATTTAGACCACATGAGTACAAAGAAAAAGACCAATCATTTCTTACTCAGACAAAGAAGTCAGTTACAGTCAAAACTGATAGCAATTACTACCACTGAAAACCGTATAAATTACTAGGTCTTTATAAAAAATAATAAATTACTAATACAACTCAAATAAAATTATAGAAGCAGTGAAATGAAAAACAATATTGTCACATTTTCTCACAAATTTTAAAAGATGATACATAAACTTCATTTTTACATTGAGAAGTTTTGTTCCGTGGACACTGTGTAATTTCAGCTGTTTTATTTATTCATTCGTCCCTTTACAAGATTTGTGGATTTGAACCCTTCTTGGGGTAATTGGGAAAATGTTGCTGTTCCTTAGAGGTGGTATTCAATGTTTTTTCTCAGAATTTTCAGACAAGAAGTCCATATATTTCATTTCAATTAATAATTCATTTATTTTATTTTATTTCATTGTTTTACAAAACATTAGTTTTTTTTATTATTATTTTATCTCAAATCATGTTCAATTACATGTAATTAGTCAATTTTATAAATGCATCTCCAAAAATAATTACGGTAAAGTGAATTCTTATTTTTTCTTATATTTTCTTTAAGATAAACAATTTTAGAAAATTTTATATTTGTTTCTAAATTAAAAAGCTTAATTCATTAAATGACATTGTATATACGGTTTATTAATTTATTGATATATTATCCAAGGAACACACAAGACTTTGAAATAGCCAGACTGTCGCGTACGCTCAGACCATACGCGTACGGTCCGACCGTATGGGTATTTTGAAATAATACTCATATGGTCCGGAACGTACATGTACAGTCCAAATACGTGTATGGACTGGAACAGATACACTCCAAAGTAACAAACCTTGGTCAACAACTCATAAGTATCCTTCATGCCAAGTTTGGTTCAAATCTATTCAGTGTTTCTCAAAAAGAAACTTATTGAAAGGAATGATGGATGCAAAGCGATGACAAAAACTCACCCTGACTATACCCAGGTGAGCTAAAGACAATTTTTTCCTTGGATTATTGTGTCCAAGTTTTGTTCCAATTGACTCCGTAGTTTCAGAGATCACTGAATTCTTTTTGGAGGGAACCAACTCCGGACCATTGTGGCCAAGTTTGGTTGCAATTTTTTAAGTAGTTTCACAGGAGAAAAAATACAAAAATACCAAAGTTGCATCATAAACAGTAGAATTTTGTTATGCTGTACATGTGTTTCAAGGAATAACCTCTCATCAGCAGCATTAGAATCAAATAACATGGAAATCCGTAATCGAAAAATTAGTCAGAAAAGAAGTACTCATTACCAAAAATACCGAAATAGGAAGCCAAATCCAGTACTAAGGTCATCTACCGAATGCAATACACGGAATCAAGCCTTTGTATTTTTAAGGGTTTAGAATTTTGATAAAGACAGTACATTTCTATAAAATGCAAGGTAAATTTTCGTGTCAGACAAGTCTGACTATTGGACTGGTGAATACCCTCTTTCATTAAATGCATTTTTCTGTACAGCTCAATGTTCCCCACTGGCCATCATCTTGGATAAGACATGACCTTGATAAATAGAGCGGCCCACCTAGGGTGTATGCTGCAAAGTTTGGTGCCAATTGGCAAAGTAATTTTAGAGGAAAAGACCTTTGGATTTAGTGCCGCCTGAAAACAACCTTTTTTTTTTATAAGGGACCATCCAAGAACAACTGTGGCCAAGTTTCCCTCAAATTGGCCACATAGTTTCTGAGAAGATCTTTGAATGTGCTTTCCACAGAGTCCATTGTAAAACTATTTTCCTACAATGCGGCCATCTCGGATAAAGTGTGAATCTGAAGAACACTTTTTTTACAGGAGACCACCCAAGGACTATTGTGGCCAAGTCTGATTCGAATTGGACAAGTAGTTTCAGAGAAGAAGATCTCTGAATGTGTTTCCTCATTTGGTCCAGTGTTAAAGTATGCTCCCCCTGGTGGCCATCTTGGATGAGGTACAGATTTGATGGATTAAGTACTAACCTGAAAAACACTATTTTTACAGGGCCACCAAATGCAAGGACTTTTGTGGCCAAGTTTGGTTCCAATTGGCCAAGTTATTTCAGAGAAGAACATCTCTGAATGTGTTTTCCCATTGGTTCCAATGTTACACTGTAAACCGGGAAATTTTCGCGGCAGTTTTATTTTCACAAAACTGCGTGAATATACATTTGTACTTGTCTGTTATTGAAGTCAATGGTCAAACATTTGGCAGTGCGTATTCAAAACTGGGTGAACTAAAATCCTGTCAATTTACTGCAAAATAAAGACGGCGCAAAAAATTCCCGGTTTACAGTACTATGTTCCCAGCTCTCAGCCATCTAGGATAAAGTGCAAACCTGAAAAAACACTTTCTTCACAGGGGCCATCAAAGAGCTATTGTGGCCAGGTTTGGCTTTAATTGGACCAGTAGTTTCAGAGAAGAATATCTCTGAATGTTTTTCCCCAGGGTCCAATGTTAAAACTATGTTCCAAGCTGGAGGGCGTCTTGGATTTAGTTTAGACCTGAAAAACAAAATTTTTCACAGGGAACTATCTAGCTGCGGAACCGTAGCTCTATAGGTCCTTTTATATTTTTCTGATTTGGCGGACCATAGAGCTACGGATTTCCCCTTTATAAAACTTGCGATTTTGCTACACAAATTTTGTCGCACGTTTTTGGGAGTTGTCTGACAACCGGACGCCAAGCGGGGGCAGTCTCATTTATGTATTTCGTTTCTTTAAATGTTTATACGCAACCTTCCATATTTATTTACCAATAAATATTCATTTCCTGCTCATTATCATAACAAACGTCATCGTTGGGGTCAAACGGCCTTCGGCCATCTTGCTGACATCAATCTCACTGGGAACGAGACTTTTCGGGAGGCGGGACTAAATGAAAATCCGGAAAGGATATCCTGAAGTAAATATTTTGCCCATCTCTGATTTGAATGGCAACATTTCTCACTTTTGTAACGCTTTTTGAATGCAAATAATTAATTCATCTGCATTTAAGAAATATTCCTAATGAATTTTGAAATATCCGTCCCGGACATGATCTGGCTTTTATTGCCGCCGCTCGAAATGTCACGTGACTGCGATGTTCAAAATGGCCACTAAAGTAGGCGGGATTACGTTTATATTTGGACAATTTCCCTTTATAAATAGAAAATTATGACTCACCTTGCATAATTAAATGTTGTAAGTATTAGAAAAATATTGAAGGAAACGAAATAAACACACTTCGATACATGTACTTGGCGTCCGGTTGTCAAATAACTCCCAGAAACGTGCGACAAAATTCGTGTTGCAAGTTTTATATAGGGGGAAATCCGGAGCTCTATGGTCCGCAACTATCAAAAAATCAGCACAAGGACCATAAGAGCTACGGTTCCGCAGCTAGGAACTATCCAAAGACAAATGTGGCAAAGTCTTGTTAAAGTTGGACATTAATTTCAGGGAAAAAGATCTCTGAAATTTTTTTCCCATAGGGTCAAATGTTAAACTACCTTTTCAGCTGGTGGCATCTTTGATTTAGTGTGGACCTGTAAAACAAAATTTTTAACAGGGAACCATCTAAGAATTATTTAGGCCAAGTCTTGTTAAAATTCAGAGAACAGGATCTCTCAATGTGTTTTCCATAGGGTCTAATGTAAAACTATGTTCCTAAATAACCATCATCTTGGATAAATAAGTCAGCCTGAAAAACACTACTTTTAAAGGGCCATCCACAGACTATTGTGGCTAAGTTTGGTTCCAATGAGAAACATTTGTCGGTTATCTCTCTGTACCAAATTACTTATATATTGTAAAAGTGGAGATAATTTTAATTTAAATATCGATATGCTACTCAAAATTATCTCCACTTTGAACCATACAAAACTAACTTGGTACAGGGAGATAGCCGACCATGCTTTTCTTTGTGGGTCCAGTAGTTACAGAGAAGAAGATCTCTGAATGAAAAGTTTACACTAGCCATCAGATGGATGACGGACACAAAGTGATGGCAAAAGTTCACCATGGTTATACCCAGGTGAGCTAAAAAGAACATTGTGGTGAAAAACAAATGGGTCACTTAAACAATGTCTCCCCGGTGTTGAATCAATAGATGTATATTAAAACAAATGTATTCTGTTGGTCACGAAAATTTAAAACCACTTCTTAATTCAACCCCTCCTTTGTCTCTGGTAATACCTCCACTTCCTGTCAAACAAGAACAAAACACATCCCAAATTTCAGCATATCAATTTGAAGCTTGAAGCAATTATCAACTAGTGCAGTTGGAAACTACAGCTAATCCCCCCCCCCGCATGTTTGATAGTGAAATGAATTTATTTTCAAACTAAAAAACAAACAATTTCAAATTATTATCTGCAGCCTCATCACCATCCTAGATGCAACTTCGAACAAATTATAATTTCTGTACAAGTAAAAGTATTTCAGGGATGGATTTAATGCAAACTTAACAAAGAGACCCTTATGTTAAATGTAAGTCATGGTGACTTTTTTCCTCATTATGAAGCAGCATCTCTCTCAAAGACGCATCCACTGACCAAAGATGATTGATGTACCACATGTAGTTTCTCAGATATGAACCTTAACGCAAACTTTAACCAGAGTCATTGAAGCATAAAATGTAGGTCAGAGTGACCAAATTATCATATGAAGCAGCATCACTCTCCAAGACGCATCCACTGACCAAAGATGATTGATGTGCCACATTTTACTTCTCAGATAAGAACCTTAACACAAACTTCAGACCTGTTTACCCCAACTGAAGGCTGTCAGTAAGATTGTCAGTATTTTTTGCATTTTGTCAGTACAATGGCAATGAGTGCCGCAAAGTGGCGCGAACCTGTTAAGGGGGGGTGGGGGCATGCCCCCCCAAGAAAATTTTGATGCCATTTCCTGCCATCTGAGAGCTTTTGCAGACAGATTTATCCATTTTTTTACTGTTAATTTTTTTTCATATTTGTATAGATATTTGATAAGCAAGGGAAAAAATTTACCATCACCTGCAATTTTAGAACCAGGCAGGAAACATCATTATAAATACTTTATTCATTGTAACTGACTAGTTCAATCATAAATATGTATCAGCTGACATTCAATGCTTCGGCCCTGGTCACTGTGTGACTTGATCACTCTCCGAGTTCTATAATAAGACGGTAGAATTCAATGTCTCAGTCTGTAATCGACTGCACATGTCGTCAGCAGTCATCTTGCCAATGTGGGCACATGTAAAATCCACTCCAGCTGACTGATTTAAGAATGGCAATATATCCGCACATGAATATTTAAGATCTGTAAGTTTTGTTTGGCAGCCGGTCTTGAGTACCTTTTGTTTTTGACATTTTTGTAATTATAACCCGGTTACTACTGCCTGCTCATGACGCTCAGCCATGTCACTTTGATCATGATCTTTCAAACGTTTGATAGAGTTTTACATTTTCATAAAAGCGCCCAGCTGATTCAGATCAATTGTTCATTTTCTAGATCAAATTTTAGTAAACGAATTTTTTAAACCGATATTTGATTTTGACCGTAATTTTTCTGCATATCACTGTAAAACGTATTTTTGTCATTAATATTGTACAAAATACAGCGAAAACGTAAAAGTAAACAGGTCTGAAACTTTAACCCGAGGTGGGACTGATAGACGGGCGAGATGCTATATCCCCTCCCAAACTCCGTTGGGCGAGGGGTGTAGCTATAAAGATTGAGCTCAACAAGGTATAATTAGGCCTAAAATAAAAATACTTGGGTTTCTGCTAATTCTACCAACCTTAGTTTTTTTGTGCCAACCCTACAAGTTTTTTTTAAATAATTTTTGACAAGAACTGTTAAAGTTGGATTGTCTTTCATATATAAACCAGATAAAAATTTTTGAAAAAATAAAAAGTTATGCCTACCTACCAACCCTAATATTAATAGCATGTTTACAGAAACACAATTTTTTTTTCTTGCCCTTACAAAAAAGACAATATAGCATGTAAAAAAATTATTTCCTTCATATTTACTAAAAATAATATATACCAACCTTTCTCAGGATCTGGACTAACCCTGTCTGATATAACAGGTTTAGGTAGATTCCTGTCAGAATGGTTCATAGTCCTTGTCTCACTACGGGGAGCTGGTACAGGTTTAGATGGTTTCTGTATGTACTCATTAGAAGAATTTGATGATCCACTAGCAGGTCGGACGGGGGACGGAGATTTTGATACATTTCTTTTTGAGACAGTTGTTTTAGATGATTTATCAGCTGATTTAGCATGTAATGGTAATTTTGGAAGAGGACGTTGTGAGACTCTAGGTTCCGATGAAACCTCCTCAGACTCCTTTCTATTATGCCCAATAGGTGTCAGAGGTTTTGCTTCATATTGCTGAGTGAACTTTGGTTTCAATGGAACTTCTGACGATTTATCTGTTCTACCTTGTCCAACAGGTGAGGTAGATTTTGGAACATTGTGCCGTGAAGGATCTGATGATACATGTGTTGATTTTGGTGGAGGTGGTGACACATTAGCTGGAGATGTAGGTTTAGGACTTCTTGGCGATGGCTGACCCTCCATTTCATTTAAGTCAATTATAAATCCATAGTCAAACACTTGGTTACCACATCCTTTCTCTACATTCCCATCGAACACTAATTCTCCACCCACAAATATCCGTGCATGCTTTACACCAATATCCAAGTCCTAAAATAAATTTTTTATCATGTGTATTATTTAATACTAACTTGATATAGTCTGTTTAACTTATACATAATATAAATTTGTTTCATATACAGTAAATAGAAAAAAGAAGGGAAACGGGGAATGTGTCAAAGAGACAATGACCCAAAGGGAAGTAATAACAACTCAAAAGCCACCATAAGATCTTCAATGAACAGTGTGGAAACCCCACTCCCAATGGCAAGTCGGAGTCAGCCCCTAGATAAAGAGTAATCAAGTAAAACCTGGTTGAGAGACCACCTGTATTTAGAGACCAACTTGTTTTAAGATACCACTTAAAATTTACACTTCATAGCAAAATCATTTGAAATTGACCTTTAATTAAGAGACCACCTGTCTTATAAGACCACTTTTCCTTCTCCCTTGAGTGGTCTCTTAAAACGGGTTTCACTGTAGTACTTTTTTGCTGTAGCACTAATTACTTTTGTTTCAGCAAGATAAACAACAAAAAATTGATACAATTAAGAAACTACCTGAATACTTTTGTTATAGTTCCATATTTTGACCTTGGATATAAGATCAGGAGATGACTTTGGTAGTAAACTATGTCATTAACAATGAAGGGATATGGAGTAAATGCAAATGAGACAAAGTCTCTACAAATACATTGTAATATTAAGCAATGGAACAACGCTTTTATTGTTGTTCTTCATCTTGAAGTCACCATGAAGCCTTCAACAATGAGCTTGTATACCTGTATACTTTTGTTGTAGTTCCATATTTTGACCCTGGATATCAGATCAGGAGAGGACACAGGAAGTGAAATAGACAACTCTACTGGTACTCCTCTCTTATATTTACAACACCACATATTTCTGTCTTTATTTGTCTGTAAAATAAGATTAGAAATAATATAGCCAAAATAATATAGGAATAAAAGTAATTTTGGAGGAGTTTATCTATATGTAAATGCGGCCGACTCACTCATAAAATGAATTAAGTCCAAAGGACTTTCTGTCAAGTTTGTGAGCAAAAGTGTATGTTTACACATCCATAAACTCCTCAAAAATTAATTATGTTTATTTCTTTATATAATACCTATCATTTGAACTTAAAACAATATTGTAACTGAATTTCATGTCACTATATACTGCACTATTTTACCTCAGAGCATATTAGTGAGCAAGAAAAAATATCGATAAATAACTTCTTAGTTGTTCATGACATTGACAGATTAAATACATGCAATTATCCAATTTAATGCAACTATAATTGTAATGCTAATGTTAAAAAACATAAAAATTTATTGTTCCTAGAACATGCTGAGAGCAACAACTGATTAGTAAAACTGTAAGATATGTTCAGCAATCAACCTTTTTCTTCCAACTGTGTTATACATTTGGTAGACTAGTGGCATAATAGAAATAGAGAGACGTAAAAGCATTTTGGATAAGCATTGTAAAATTGATGACTCAGAATGCATATCAGCATTTTGTTTATTAGGATTTTTGTATAAAAATCAAAAGATTTTACTGTTCAAAACATTTTACGTATACAATTTACCAACTTTTATCTTAAACTACAATACGGTTATCTCCAAAACAATAAGTACATTTACTTTATTTTCTATGCAAGGGCCATTACTCTTACCTTTCCTTTCCAATTAAATATCACATCTACCAAATTTCTGTTATCCTAGGCCTTTAAGCCAAATTACATTTGTATTGTTGCCAGGTAACAGTTACCAATGTCTATGCAAGGGCTGTAACTCTTACCTTTCCTTTCCCATTGAATATCACATCCATCAGATTTCTGTTATCCCTTGAAGCCAAATTACATTTGTATTTTTGCCAGGTAACAGTTACCAATGTTTGCAAGGGCTGTAACTCTTACCTTTCCTTTCCCATTAAATATCACATCCATCAGATTTCTGTTATCCCTTGAAGCCAAATTACATTTGTATTTTTGCCAGGTAACAGTTACCAATGTCTATGCAAGGGCTATAACTCTTACCTTTCCTTTCCCATTAAATATCACATCCATCAGATTTCTGTTAGGGCTGTTCCAGAAATAATTGTATAGGGGGTTGGAAGGCACTTTAATTAAAATTTGATGGGTTGTGGGGTATATGAGTTTTGCACTGAAGAAACAATGAGACAAAGGAATTAAAGTTTTATGCATGGTGGGTCCTTTTAAAAAGTGCCTTCCGACCCCCATACAATTTTTTTTCTGGAATAGCCCTTATCCCTTGAAGTCAAACTACATTTGTATTATTGCCAATGTCTATGCAAGGGCTGTAACTCTTACCTTTCCTTTCCCATTAAATATCGCATCCATCAGATTTCTGTTATCCCTTGAAGCCAAACTACATTTGTATTATTGCCAAGTAACAGTTACCAATGTCTATGCAAGGGCTGTAACTCTTACCTTTCCTTTCCCATTAAATATCACATCCACCAGATTTCGATTGTCTCTTGCACCATGTACCATCACATTAGTATTGCTAATTGGTATTAATTTTCTGTACTTATCAAAGAATTGTAATTCTGTAAGTCCAATTAATTCCTTATGACCCCATGTTGATAAAAGTTCTATGTTGACCTCTGTCATGTCCTCTGGTGATCTGGATTTCACTGGTGAAACCCTCTATAAACCAAAAGAAATAAAGTCAGTTTCAGGAACATGCATGTATAATAGAGAAGTCTGACAGTCAATATTGGAGATCTGCAAATAGATATTAAGACCATAAAATTTGGTCTGGAATTTTGTTTTCTCTAATTTCATTTTTATGTTTTTTGAGAGATGTGAGAAATATGATTCCATTCTCTAGAAAGAAGATTGTTCTCAGTCACTGATTAGTTTAAGTTCAATTATGACATCAAATTTGTTTGCTTTATTGTGAAGGCATTAAAAAAGGTGACCATGATGTCACACTGAAAAAAAAACACATACATTTCTGATCACCATGCAAAAAGGGCAACATTTTTGTTAGGTAATGCCTTTAAATCACTAGAGAAACAGATTACACAACTGTATCTTGTGAGATTCAAAATTTCTCCACTATCAAGTTATATTTTCAAATATTTTAATCTCTTGGTTAGCCTCAATTTTAAAATGTGAAAATTAAACTGCCTCAAATTACTATCACAAATTCATAATTGTACCTCACTTGATGCAATTGTTAGATCTTTATTTATTGGCAATATGTACATTTTTCTCTTTGATTTTACTGACTGATATTGTCAGTATCTCTGTACTGATACAAGAAAATGTCAGGCAATGATGTCACGAATATGACATCATGATTCTTATGACGTTGTCGATAAAAACAATAAAGGTAGTTTTGAAGGTCTTGACAGAAAATATCGCTAGTATCACAGTTTGTCCTATCGGACTTGCCGTGATACGGTGATATTTTCTGTCTCGACCTTCAAAACCACCATTATTCCATATATCATGTGTTTTTGACAAACATTAATAAATGGCAGAGAAAAAGTTATGCCTTAGGAATCTGGTGTCTCTGAAGAACCATAATCAGATTATGATCTCATTGCCAGATCATAAATGTACAATAGTGTCAAGGCTGGTAACCTTCTGTGGTGTACAAGGTTTTATTTAGAAACACTGCTGTATAAAATAAAACAAAGTGTGGTATTTATACATTTCACACTCAGTAAAGACAGCTTCCTTGACATATTAAGTAACTCATGCTATGCATGCATCATTCTGATATCATTTGAAAAATTTACATGAATATCTACAAACATAAGTCTTTTGCCGCAAAAATGTCACACATCTGATAATATACCTTTGATTGTGATTGTCTGCTAACCATACTACTGACTGGATCTGTAGCCTTCACAGGTGTACTTGGTTTCTGTTTGGTATCATCGTTATCGACAGTGGTTTCTATTTTACTTAATACAGTCATAAGCTTTTTCTGTTGTCTAAAAAAATGGAATAACATTAAGCAGACATTTTTCAACAATTATGAAAATATAAAAGATAAACATACAAAATCTAAAACGTTTAAAAGATGAAAAGGGTTGCCTGTGCTTTTTGCATCTTAAAACCTTAAATGTAAATCCAAACTGTGAAATAACAAGAGCTGTCAATAAAATGGCAGCCAAATATACCCCCCTCTCATTGGGTGTGGACACAAAACAGGTGTGGACACAATACAAGTATGGACACAATGCAAGTATGGACACAATACAAGTATGGATACAATGATATAATTTTCAAGAAAGAACTTTTCGTAAGGGTGCAATGAAAATACTCTGTCAAAATCAGACAAAAATAAAATTCACCATTTCTTTTTTCATCTTTGACATTTTACACAAAATTATAAGTGTTAGAGAATTTCATCGCAACACTTTGAAAACAACTTTTTAAGAGGAATACAATGAAAAGAGTGTTTCTCTCCCCCAGTTTGATTTCATATGCTTTGAATTATTTCTTTGAAAAAGCTATCAAAGTCCAAGAAATCATTGCAGAAGGAATCAACGAAAGTCCCAGTCAAATAATCTCCCCTTCTTGGTTTCGGACAATAATTATATTCATTCATGCACATCTCCATATAGTGTCCCTCCTTTATGTAAAGTTTCATCAAAATACACATGATGCATTCATATACTTAAAGATTTAAAATCGGACAAGATAAACCCTGCTACAAGGACCTTAAATAAGAAATTTTCTTCTTAAAAATTATCTATCCATCTGTTTGGTTTTCTTGGAAATAAACTTACTTTGGCTGCATGAGCAGAACTTTCTTCATGATTTCAGCTAATTTATCATTTTTCAGGAAACTGTCACTGGATTCTTGTCTGGGTGATTGTGGAATGTTCTTCGGTTCTCTCCCTTGTGAAGACTCTCTAGTCTCTACTGACTTTCTCAGTGGAGGACCATCTTTAGACCTATTTAATCTTTGTGAAGCTCTTTCATCAGGTGTTTTAACTCTTCTAGAATCAACTGATTTTCGCTGTTGGTTTAAGCTTGATGGCCTTTGTTTCTTTTCATAATAGAATAAAAATTCATTTCATTTTTCAATAAGAAAAACACAAGACATACATTCAAAACACAAAAATGATCTTTTGAACAAATAAATCTGATTCATCATATTGAATTTTATTACCATAGTGGGTATTAGACATACAAATAATCTACTTTAAAATACTCAATCAAAGAAAATGTGTCCATGGGACACGAATGCCCCTGCCATACAGATATGTCAGCAAATAGGAAGTAGATGAGTGACGGACTTGAAAAGGAGAGGCATGGTACAACTTATCATACCAAAGCTTCAGACAAAATATCAAATCATTCCTGCATCAACAAGCTGAGAAATCTTTGACGAAAATTTCAGATGTATGTACGGACGTACATACATGTATGTACAAGGGTAAAACTTAATGCCCCCGTCGCCTAACAGGCGGGGCATAAAAATTAATATCAAGCCACAGTGAGGTGAAAAGTGTAAAGACTGATATAGTAGACCAAATATAACAATACCAGAAATTACAGTCACTGCAAAAATTGACTTAACTAAAAAAATATGGTACAAAGACAACCAAGCATAAATTTAAGGTGAAAGTAATGACATATATCAATATGGACAAGCATAGTGTGAATCGGTATGCATTGAAAAAAAACTTTTAAATCTCTATATTACTAACTGATTTATCAGGCGTAGGAAGATTTCTGGTAACCTTTGAGGCTTTCTCATTTTCAGCTTTTAATGCTGCCATAACAGCGGATGCTTCTTCATTAGAATCTACTTTCTCTGCACTTTTAATTCTGTGTGCTGATAATGGACGTTCTTGTTTTAATCTGGATGGCACATCTGTCAATGAAAATGAAAGAAATGAATACTGGTCAATCAAATATTACAAAATACATGTTTTTGAAACGTTTATCTGCCTTCACATGCAACCACATGTTTGGTACATTTTCTAAGCACAAGAAATCTATGAGGCACTATTGATAACAAGATCTCAATATTCTGAACCTAATACATGAACAGGTTTCAATTTAGCAGTTTTTATACAATTCCATTTTAACTGTTAATTGTAAAATATCTTCTGGGAGTTTCTTATAAAATTTCATTTCAAGCCAAATTTATACAATTCCATTTTAATCAGTAATTGTAAAATATCTTGTGGGAGTTTCTTATAATATTTCATTTCAAGCCAAATTTATACAATTCCATTTTAATAAGAAATTGTAAAATATCTTGTGGGAGTTTCGTATAAAATTTCATTTCAAGCCATATTTATACAATTTTATGTTAAGCTGTATTTTAACAACAGACAAGAATGGAGGAATGAGGCTAACAATATCCCCCAAAACATTTGTCAATGGGACATAAACAAATCAAAAGAAGTATTTCAAATTTATGTATAATGTAAAATAACTACATACTAGCTTGTAGAACACTATCTGGCTTTGACCTCTGACCTCTAGGACTAGGAGGATGTGATTCCCTACGTTGTGACTGATAACTGTTTGTTTCATCAGTAATCTCTTTCCTTCTGGCAGCTGATAAGTTACGCTCTACCTTTGCTGTAAAATAACATTGAACATTCAAGAATCATAAACCATTATACATGCACAAAAAATCTAGACACATCAAAGCATTCTCTCCATTATAAGTTGAACTTTACTGTACCAACTTCTTGCTTTTGAATGGAAGTAAATCTTTACTTTTATAATGTAATGAAGCTGCTTGTTTAGACAGGTTAGTCTCTGTTGGAAGATCATTTTGTTACTTGACTGATAAATCACTTAATATTTTGTGACAATTGGAATCTTTGACAAGTTAAAAATAGGTGTAAGAGCAAGTAAATTAAAACCTCCCCACATCTAAAAGTAAAGTTTTTTTTAATGTTTTTTTTTACATAGCTATTTATTTACAACATAAAATAATTAGCCTACTTTGTTGCTTAGGAACAGATAACTCTAAAACAATGGTATCAGTAGGTTTAAACATCGGAGCTTTCTTGTTTTCCTCCAAACTGTCTGTAGCTGGTACTAAGTCTTCTGCTATATCTTCATCCTCTTCAGGAATGGGAGATTCTCGATCAGAAAATTCTTCTTCCTGTATATCATAAAATAGTTGTTAAACACATGTTATGCATTGTATATATAGTGTATATCAAATAAGAAAACATAATGCAAGCTTATTTTTTTTTTGTAATGCACATTTTTGAGCAAGTTCATTTTTTTTAAGTTTCTTGGTCTTTTTCATAAATTTGCATTTTCTCCCTTGAACTATGTAATTTTCATGTCAAATTTGTTTTGAATTATGTGTATTTTCGAGGTTAAGCCTTTTTTTGTTTGTTTTCATTCTGAAATTTAGAATTGTGTTCATCTCTTAATGATAACAAAATGATCATTCTCTATCATGCATAGAGGGTTTGAAATGATAGTCACAACATATACACATGATTCCAATATTGAACACTAATTCTTGATTTATTGAGTTACACTTAATACGCATTTCAAACAAACAATACATATGGAGTGAATGCTTAGTGCATCCCATAATATCTCATTATATAACATGAATACATGTATATGGACATTCATCTTACATGTATTAATATAGCAAGAGCTATGAAAAAGCAGAAAGATGCCAAATTCTATCAGAAATTAGCTAGTGATCACATTAGCTTTGTAACACAATCAATTTTATCCAAGACTAGAGCTGTCGCAAAATGGCAACCAACTATGCCCCCGCTAACTGAACCCTGAATTAATATGGCAAGTGCAATTTAAGTGTGCGTGGACAAAATAAAGGTGTTGACACAGTACAAATATGGAAATGATGATAAACCTCCCCCCTTTTTCCCCAAAATATTCAAGTAAATTCTGAGCCCAAAAAATCATTTCTATGGATGCTATGCAACCTTTCTGTCTTTTCTCGCCTTTTTCCAGTTTCAATGGCAACGGCAGCCATTTTGAAAATTCTGAGTCCCAAAATCATTTCTATGGGTGCTAGACAACCTTCCTGTAAAGTTTCATCCAATTTGAGGCACTTAGAATTTTCCTGCCTTTTTTCAGTTTCCATGGCAACTGCAGCCATTTTGAATATTCCAAAAGATGTGTGTGTGTACATCTACTTATTGTAAGTTAGATTCCTTTGAAGTAGTTGAAAAACATCAAAAGTTGAGTTCTTTATTCGTACTGATGGATGGACAGACGAATGGACGGACAGACAGACAGACAAGGGTTAAACCATATGCCCCTGACTTTTCATCGTGGGGGCATAAAAAAATTGATATGCATCAGTATACCTGAATCAATTAGGACTGTAATCTTTCATTCAACAGTTATTAGAACTGAAAGGAGACTCATCAAAGAACTGTTTCTATTGAAACATTTTGGTAAAGATTCAAACACACATTTACCTGTGGAAATTACTGGGAATTAGCAAAAGGAAAATATAAATTAACAATGGAACAGGACAGAATCAGACCAACAAAAGAATAACAATCCTGTAGTGGTTTAAAATTTAAGTACAGTATATACATGGGTCATAGTAATGCTTACTTGTATTTGTTATCATTACTTTGTTTTGTACCACAATGTCAGTTCTTGTTACAGCTGAAAAATGCTAGTTTTGTGGGGTGGAAATGATGTCATAAATAGACAAGATTTCGTCCTTATCAGTGAAAAATTGCATGTCTAAAATATTACTTCAAGTAAGATCATGTTTTGAAACATATATTTACTGTAAAGATTTTAATTCCAAGAGTAACTGAAACACACATAGTAAAACTAAAATTGTCTTATAAAGGTTAACATAAATTAAATTACATTTTTATTTTCTTTGTTCATGATTGTAATTTATATTCAAAACATAAAATGAAATCAGAGATAGCTAACTGTATATATCGTCATATTTCCTACAAACAAAATCCAGCATTTGGCTCAACCAGGAAACAAAACAGAAACATAACAAAATTGATGCAGGTCTCTCAAAAACTCATTTTTATTTACTTGGCACACATCATTAGATTTTTCAACAAAGCTTTTTCAGGGTCAGTAGCTTAACATAATGTCAACACAACCATCAAAAGAACAACATGCTTTGATAATTTAACAAGATATATAACATGCAGTAACCTGACTGGAATATTCTATTATTTTTTCTATTTCTGATTCATCACTTCCCTTTAAAGAAGAAAAGTATTGACAATTTTTTAAGTAAGCTCACTCCTGAAGTTGTTTATATCAAGTTCTGATCAAGATGATTAATTTGCTGAAAAAACATTGTTTTATAAATGTGAAGTTGTTTAGAAATCGACCTGAACTCATAATTTGACCGAAGTCATTCATGCATAAAATATAGGTCATGGATACCCAATTGATAGTGAAACGGGTAGTTCTACTATAGATGAATGTTTCTGTAAAATATCATGATGCTACAATACATAGTCGTTGAAAAACAGACTTAAATGCAAAAGTTAACCAAAGTCACTGAAGCATAAAATAAAGGTCAAAGCCACCTAATTGTCAATAATTTGTGTAGTACTCATTAATTAAGATAATTAATTTAATGAAACATCATTGTCTTATAATGTGTAGTTATTGAGAAATAGACTTTAACACAAAATTTAACCAAAGTCACTGAAGCACGAAATGTATGTCAAAGCCACCTAATTGTCAATGATTTGTATAGTACTCATCAACACAAATAATTTGATGAAACACCATTGTCTCATAACATGTAGTTGTTGAAAAATTGACTTTTAATGCAGAACTTAACCAAATTCACTGAAGCGTAAAATGTAGGTCAAAGCCACCTAATTGTCAATGACTTTTGTAGTACTCATCAAGGCAATTATTTTGATGAAACATCATTGCCTTATAATGTAGTTGTTGAGAAATGGACTTTAACGCAAAACTTAACCAAAGTCACTGAAGCATAAAATGTAGGTCAAAGGCACCTAATTGTCAATGATTTAGGTAGTACTCATCAAAGCAATTAATTAGATGAAACATCATTGTTCTATAATGTGTAGTTGTTGTGAAATGGACTTTAACACAAAACTTAACCAGAGTCACTCAAGCATGAAATGTAGGTCAAAGAGTCAAACTATATAGTGAACTCTGTAGTACTATCAAATATCTACCTACTGACCTACTATCAATGTTTCTATACCATACAGTTTCCGAGAAATGTACCTTAACGCAAAACTTAACGGGACGTATGGACAGAAGGACGGACAAGGGTAACACTATATGCCCCTTCTACATTCGTGGGCAGGGCATAAAAATGTGACAAATGAGCCACCTAAAACTGATTTGTAAATGTAGAATGTAGAATCAGTAGGTTTTACTCTTTGATGTACAATGCTTTAATCATTTTGAAAGCATCATTTGTCATTTCATGCTTCCTTTATGAACTTGGCTATATACCAAGCCTTCCAAATATTAAAACTCTAGTTTCACTTCTGAAAAAACTACTTAGTTTGCATAGATTTTTCAAAATTCTGGTTTCAAAATTGCTTTGAAAATTACATAATATTCATAAATAAGAAGTTAGTGACTACCTGAATCATCAGGACAGTACCACTCCATATTTTATATTTTCTAATCCTTTAAATGCATACAACATTGAGATGTCGGCCCAGGTGTCATTTTAGTAGACAACAATTTTGGGTTCATCAAACTTTGCATGGAAATTTTAAAAAAATCTTTGCTAGATAAAAGAATGAAGTCCTGTAATACTCGTATGTCTAAATCAGATTAAATGAAATGTAGATTTAATCGTGACTTACAGAACTGACTTCCTTTGCAAGACTCTCCCGTATGTTGGCATTCATACAAAGACTTTGTCTTAATTTCTGTAATACAAAATAATAACATTAATTCCCAAGTATAGTCAAAATAATTTATATAAGGCTGAACCCATGAAACAAAACAAAAAAAATATAAATAACAAGAATATGTGTCTAACGGACACAATGCCCCGCCTCACAACTATTTTGAACAATGCTATATTTCGTGAACAGGCATGAAGTTGGCTGCATGGACATATTTTTTGATGATTTCTGTTTAATTATACCCAATGAGTATTTAATGATAATAGCTTACATCCTTCGCAGAAAAGAAACTTTATAATCCTTTGGATAAACCTCAAACCATCCCCATTCTCCATGATCATTGAAGCACGAAGTTGGTAGCAAGGGTAAATTATTATAATGATTTTTGTTTATTTACAATGTATATACTTATGTATATTTGTATAAAGTTTCATGATAATAGCATACATTTTTCACAGTAAAAAAATACCCCCTTTTTCCATGACCATGATCATTGAAGCATGAAGTTGGTGGCTTGGATAAATTTTTATTATGATTTTTGTTTATTCACAACCTAAAAAGTATTTATGTAAAGTTTCATGATAATAGCATACATCTTTCACAGAAAAAAAACTTCAGCCTAAGGGAAAACCTCAGAATACCCCCTTTTTTCCATGATCAGAGAAGCATGAAGTTGATGACTTGGATCAATTTTTATTATGATTTTTGTTTATTCACAACCTAACGAGTATTCGTGTAAAGTTTCATGATAATACCATACATACTTCACAGAAAAAAAACTTCAACCTAAGGGTAAACCTCAGAATACCCCCTTTTTTCTATGATCAGTGAAGCATGAAGTTGGTGGCTTGGATCAATTTTTATTATGATTTCTTTTTATTCACAACCTAATGAGTTTTTATGTAAAGTTTCATGATAATAGCATATATCCTTCACAGAAAAAAACTTCAACCTAAGGGTAAACCTCAGAATACCCCCCTTTTTTTCTATGATCTGTGAAGCAAGAAGTTGGTGGCTTGGATCAATTTTTATTATGATTTCTCTTTATTCATAACCTAATGAGTATTTATGTACAGTTTCATGATACTAGCATACATCCTCCACAGAAAAAACTAGAGAATGTCTGTAAGACACGGATGCCCCGCCAAAAGATTAATCGCAAAAGATAACCTTATCATAAAATGTAGGTCAAAGCCACTTAATTGTCACTGATAAGGGCAGTACTCACCAAGGCAATTAATTTGATGAAATATCAGTGTCCTATAATGTGTAGTTGTTGAGAAAATTTGACTTAAAGGCAAAACTTAACCAAATTCACTGAAACGTAAAATGTAGGTCAAGGCCACCTAATTGTCAATGATTTGGGCAATACCGTATAGCAGGAAATTTTCGCGTATTTTTGCGGATGGACTTAAATCGCGAAAATAAATTCCGCGAATATTTGATGTATTATTAGGATATATATAGGATATTTACTAATCCGCGAAAATTTAAAACACTAAAATTTTTGGCATACATTTTCCACTCAAATCCGTGAAAATAACCCGGTATACGGTACTCATCAAGGCAAATAATTTGATGAAATATCACTGTCCTATAATGTGTATGGTTGTTGAGAAATGGACTTAAATTCAAAACTTAACCAGAGTCACTGAAGCATAAAATGTAGGTCAAAGCCACCTAATTGTCAATGATTTGGGTAGTACTCGTCAAGGCAATTAATTTGACGAAATATAATTGTCCTATAATGTGTAGTTGTTGAGAAATGGACTTTAACGCAAAACTTAACCAAAGTCACTTGAAGCGTAAAATGTAGGTCAAAGCCAACTAATTGTCAATGATTTGGGTAGTACTCATCCAGGCAATTCATTTGATGAAACATCATTGCCTTATAATGTGTAGTTGTTGAGAAATGGACTTTAACACAAAACTTAACCAAAGTCACTCAAGCATAAAATGTAGGTCACAGAGTCAAACTGACTAGTGACCTCTGTAGTACTACCAAATATCTACCTACTGGCCTACTATCATTGTTCTACCTCTTACAGTTTCTGAGAAATGGACTTAAACGCAGAACTTAACCGGACGTACGGACGGAAGGACGGACAAGTGTAACACTATATGCCCCTTCCACATTCGTGGGAGGGGCATAAAAACTTAAACCATAGGGAAGACCTGACTTGGGACGGACAAACCGCAGACAGACCAGAACACTTTATGCCCCCTACTATCGTAGATGGGCCATAAAAACCAATATTAGTTGCATACTTAGATGTGCCAGATTGGACTACCCTAACTTGTTAAAAAGTGTACATGTCAGAAAACATTTTTGAATGTCCTCACAATTCCACTTCAAAAATGTGACCAAAAAAAAACAAAAAGCACTTCATTTTATAATGACTTTAATATTTTTTCAATTTTTTTTTTAATTGTAAGTACAGGTAAAACAGGTTTAGAAGCTGACTTGAAATATTACTTCCATTTATTAGGAGGTGAATATGGTAAAAGGAGACTAGGAGAAAGGGGTCATGGCAAGGAGAAAGGGGACAGAAGAAAGGAGAGAGGTGGGGGAAAGGAGAAAGGGGCAGGAGAAAGGAGAACTTGGACAAGAAAGGGAGAAAGGAGAACTTGGACAAGAAAGGGACAGAGTGGAAAGGAGAAAGAGGGCAGGAGAAAGGCAAAAGACAACCCTGTCCACCCCTCAATAAATTCATATAAACTTACATTATGTAACTAAGTCAACAAATTGTCGAACAGAAAATACAAGACACACAATTAACCGTTACAGGATCATTTCATCCAAACACATTATGTAATTTATGTTCTGGGTCTAATTTGGTGTACATTTAACCCAAAATGTTTTATTTTCTGAACCATCAAATGGGAAGTTCTGTACAACTCATTAAGTTGGCACTTCATACCAAAACTGAAATCAATCCCTCCAGTAGTGTGACAGAAATTACTTATGAAGGAACAGATATATGTAACAGTGTTCAATCTAGAGTGCACCATTGTGCCATTCCCATGATTTTTGCTTGATTGGCACACTAAATCAATCTTCCTGGGCCAATACGGGCACGCTGTAATTTTCACTGTTAAAATTAAATATGTCAGTCAGAGTCAGTTTAAAGGCGATTTTCATTGAGGCAGATCAGAATTTGTAGTAAGAAACGTCTGTTTCATTTAGATTATTAAGAGGTCATTCATGCTTATGAAACTATAAATTTATCTTATTTTGTTCCTTCGGGGGATAAGCAAATAGAAACTGCAACAACAACATTTGAGAATCAAAATGAAACGGATAATTTAGAAAACTCAAAATGTAGAACAATCAGCGACATTGTCACTATGATTGGCAACTTGAAACTTCAGCATGGCTGACCCTAATATTCAAAGACTGGCTTCAATTTTTGATAGAGATAAACAGCATATGACATGCTCACTTTGTGTTAAAACTAATAAAAAGAACCCCTTTATGTCCTGTTGTTGTATTGTATTCTTTAACTGCTATGTCATGGTTAATGACTTAGTGTCCATCCTTTTTTTCATTGGCCCTCAAGCTCAAGTTTTGGCCCCTATGATGAGGAACCTGGGCCGGCATGACCCCCTTAGCCCAAATTCTAGATTGAACACTGTGTAAAATGGACTGATGGAGGGGTTGTGGGGAGAAATGCAGTACAGTGTACTTTTCAAATCTTGGGGTATAGTAATCTGGTAAAAATAACACCTAATTTTTCATACATCTACAAGTCACAGAATATTGAAAAGATTCCTAAATATTAAAGTTTCACTGAACAATTGGCAGCATATAAGATGTTTTATACAGTTATAAAAAAACAAAAAAAATCAAAGCATGGAATGCTGTTAAGGCAGGTTCCGGGGTATTCACAGAAGTCCTGTAATTATTACTGTTTTGCTGAAATCTTGGCATGTAATTTTTTCAAGAATTAAAATCAGAAGTTTTCCTTCCCGGTTTGGGTTGTCTTTTCAGTCTTTGTATGGGTTGTTGGCAATTTATTTAAAACTCTATTTACATTCCATTGCCTTGTTCCTCTTTGTTGGTACATGTAAGTATTCCAGACAAGTGTTACACTCGGTGGCTTGATTAATGTTGTTATATCTAATTTTGTCATGTTAACACTTTGATGATTATTTGACTGTGATTAAAACAATTACTTGTTTTCATGATTACATTAATATTCACTGGAACGAGATCTGAAGGAACCACCTGTAGAGGATTTTACTGATAACGGCCTTATCACAGGGAGTGGGACTTGCTCCCAGTCTAGAAAAAAACTTTTGTTAAATATCAAACATTTTTTTCCAGGCCAAAGCAAGTCCCTGTGGCCTTATCTAACATCTTCCGAAACATATTGAATGGGTTGGAGACTTCTTCTTATGATGGATCTCTGGTAGAGAGTATTGCATATTTGTATTTCGGTTTATCTACATGCACATCAGTTTTTTCTGTTGGATCAAAGATCATCAAAGCACTGGACGCCGAAATGCTTTTAGCCACTTATTTTTTTAGATCTACTATGAAATAATTATGTATATATGTTTTATCAGGACCATCAGGAGTTTTCAACTGACGTTTTTACATTTGACTTTCGTGATCTAGCATGAAGTGTTTTCTTATACCTGACTAAGATTTAACTTAGGACATGACAGATGACCGTGAACGTCTTGCCTTCGTGAACGTGTCCTTGGCGCAGTTCATCTCTGTTTCAACACATCGTGAAAAATGAATTACTACAAAAGAAGGAATCACTGCAAATGATGAAAATTTAGCAAGCGAGCGTTCCATTCTGTTGTAACAAATCAGTGACAGTTTGGGTCCTTCGAGATGGTTCTTTGTGATCGAGTACAAGTGTTGTACTTGATTATGCTTGTGATTAGGAACGCCGTCGGAGATAAAGTTTAAACCTTCCGTGCTTCATTGTTGACATAGTTAAATTATTCTAAAATTTAAATGTATTATAAGTATTCTATAAAGAACATTTATTGTAATTTCGGATTTTTTAAAAACTTATCTGACCATTATTTACAACGGCGTATGTCATGCAGGCGTAACTAAGTATGGCCATTAATAGATAAACAAAACAACACGCCACATAACAAAACAAATGTCTTTCGATGCTACTGATCGTTGGGCAGCCACCCAGAGAAGAATTAGTCTTTTATATTTTAAGATAGTTGTAAATACGTGTACAAATCTGTATATACATAGCACTGAAATTATTTTAGACTTTTACATTTTAACATTAACATTAACTTAGTGTGAGTGCTCCCTAATATACCAGAGGTATATACCTGTACAGAACAGAAAACGAAACTACGGTTTGATTGATCCTTTTTTAAGATAGAGTAGACATCAATATAACCATTAAAAGGTTCAAAGTCATATATATTGTGAAATACATACATTTTTACGAGTTACAACAGCGAAAGTAGAAGTTACTATGTATCCATTCATAAAAACTTGTAAAATCATAGCGCGCCGCAGGAAATTTTTATGAATGAACCGAATCGTGAATTTTGAATATCAATTTAAGTCCTCTGAGATAAAAAAATCATTGTATCTTTTAAATGATATTAAATAAATACAATACACACATAAAACGATGTAGTTGGTCATGAAATGGACACTGTATTGCCACATGAATGGATTATTTTCTGTGCCTTCGTATGAATAACTGGTAAGCTGTACGCGTTTTTTAACAATAGTCTGGATCATTCAGACTCTTTTCATATAAAGTAGTCTCCTAAATGTAAGAGTCTGGTTGAAACAGACTATTTTCAAGATGGCTTTTCCTAACAGCTAGAAGGCAGAGAACCTGCCTTAAAAATAGTAAATATTAGCTAAGGCCATACAAAATTAATTAATTGGTTCTCAGGCCATTTTTTATTGAAACAGATGAGGGAGGGAGGTGTTTTTTTATCTAAATAGAGGAGGCTGCATTTTACATTGTAAAAATCACCAAAAATTTGGTGAGGGAGGTGATTTATTATTTTTATTTTATTGAAATGGCAAAAAATAGGGTCAATGAGGGGCTTTTTTCAAGC